>JANIHZ010132331.1:0-11865 GCA_027478365.1 Erythroxylum rufum
TTTTGTGTATTTATTTTCTTATTTTATATTTACTTTATAACCTTTTATTTTTTTTATTGTATTATTTATTTTCATTTTTTATATATTTATTTTACTTTATTTCTTTTTATTGTTATATTTTTTATTTTTTAACTTATTACTTTAATATTTACACACATTTAACTTATTCAAATCAATCTATCTTCCTATTAATTAGGGATAAGATTGAAAATTATTGAACTTTTTCAAATCTTTTATGTTAATACAATTTTTACTTTCTTCTTCTTCTTCTTCTTCTTCTTCTTCTTCTTCTTCTTCTTCTTCTTCTTCTTCTTCTTCAACAATAGATGCAATTTAAACTTTGTAACTATTGTCGCAATAGTTCAAGCTCTGCATTAGGGACAACAAATGTGGCACGACATGTTCGGCTTGACCCGACTTCAACCCTGGTTGATCAAATTACGGTTCGAGACTGCTTAGTTAGACAGAAAGGTACAAAACAATATGCTTTTATTAACAACGTCATTTAAATTTTAAAAAAAAACATAAAATTAGGTTTACCAGAGCTTGTCGAACTGGGAATTGGGCAAGCCCCAACCTGTTAGGCGCCACGGACTAACTCCGATTTAGGCTAGGAGCGGATCAAACCCGGCCTGACCGGTGGCCTTTCCTAATCTGCAGTATCTAGTCAGTAAAAGATGAAGAAATGAAGACCAGATCCCAAGTAGTGCCGATCGATGTTTTTATTATCGGTCCAAAAGAAGTTTGAATAATGAACTGCAGATTAAAAATGTGAACCAAAGTGAACAGAACTTTGACGTTGAGTAGGATGAGGACATAAAGGAAGTCTGAGGACTATAGTATAAGTATAACTATACGGTGGTCTCGAAACTCCTGACATCCCTAGAAAGGACCAGTCATGTGGGTGTCTGAGCCCCTGATTAAAATCTGACTTCTACCGTCTACACTTTGCATTAAACTGTCTACAGTGATACGGTAATTAAGACGTCCAATTGCAGTACACTCTGACACCCCTCATTATCTTCTTCCTTTTTTTAATCCTTAATTCACCTGTTAAAGTCAAACAATATTCGTGTAAAATTTCTAGGCCTCTATGGGCATTAAACCAACCTATATTTATATTATCGTCGTCCTCCTACCGCTGGCCTCATGGTCCCACCACCAAAAGGCCTAAAGATTCTCATCTCCGATTATGAATTTATGATCATCTTCACAGGGCCAAGTCGAGATCGGCAGGATATTCATCTCTCCCATGGTTTATGCCGTAAATTTAAAGTAATCTAATAATAATAATGAATATAACTCAAAATTTCCATCTTAGAAATAAAAGGATATGCTAGAGTAGGCTTATATGTTATCTAATAATTCTAACATCACTTGAAATCTAATATAACAGTAGCAAATCTAATATAAGTCAAAACCTTCCCGTTGCTAACTGATATGAAGAACGGATACGAGGCAAAGCCAGTTACAGCTGCCATGGCCGTGGCCATGGGCGAAGACGAAGAGAATCACGTGAATTTGGCTAGAATCAAGACACGCCATGTTCAGCGCGTGCCAAATTTCTTGGCATACAAGTTTTACAGGTCGGTGGCGATTACCTGCTAACGGTAATATATAAGAAGTAAAAACTGAAGGAGAACAGGGGCGTTGACTGGCTACCTAAGACATGAACCGACACGTGGCCGTTACGGTTGGGTAAATTCTTCGGGCTGCCATTTCCAAGATGCATAAATATTAACATCCAAGCGAAAACTGGCTTTATATAATCTCATATCAAACACAGAGAAACAGCAGCAGTAGATCTCAAGCCTTTATGTTGCCAGCATATGTTTTGAGGTTTTCGATAGAGAGTAGTTATAGCAGTGGTAGTAGTAATAGTTTATAGAAGAAAGTGGAAAAGAAATATAGGAGCGAAAGAGGGCTGGGACTTAAGTCATATTCTTGCGGTTGGGGTTCTATATCCTAAATCTCTCTACTTTGTCTCTTTCAACTTTTCTCCATTTGTTTGATCCCATGTTCTTTCTTGCTGGATTTAATCCTGCACTTTTGTCTTCTGTGGCATTCTCAGATCCACCAAAACAAAACCTCGTTTTGCTTTTATCTTCTTAGTTTCTAACAAAAGATAAAAGAAGGGCGGGAATAAGAAAGATATATATAGGAAGGTTGGGACTTTTAGTAGAAGAAAAAGGAGTAATTGCCTTTTGTTCTGGTCTTTTTGGTAACTCATCAAAAATGGGTACTGGATGGAGAAGAGCCTTTTGCACAACGATCCCTAGAGACAGAGAAACCACTACAGTTTCAGATAAGCAGCAGACGAGCCCCAGTGCTAGTCCAAGCCCCAGAAGCTGTACAAAGCTAGCTTTTCTCTCCGTCGGAAGCAACCCGACCACTCCTCGCCAACATTCTCAGCTCGCATCAAGCCCCAGCTTGCGTTGCCGAACCACGTCTGCTGGTGCAGACCCGGTAATACGTGAGAGTCCAATACTACATTGTAAAACCACGCCTAGAGCAACCAAGAGCCCCAAAACTTCATTACTGGGTTCCAACCCCTCTTCTCCGCGATCTCCTCTTAAGTTGGCTCTCTTCAGGAACAGCTTCAAGTTCAGAGTAAGATTCCAAAAACATGACTTATTATATATATATATAAAATCTTACTTTAAGAGAGAGTGAGCGTTCAGTAACTGAGCGGATTTGACTTTAGGGGCTGGTTTTTGCTTGTTTTATCCTGTTTGCAGAGTAGCTGTGGAATATGTTTGAACAGCGTGAAGACGGGACAGGGCACGGCAATTTACACAGCAGAGTGCGCACACGCATTTCACTTCCCTTGCATAGCTTCCCATGTTCGCAAAAATGGCACCCTCGTGTGTCCTGTCTGTGGTGCCACCTGGAAAGACGTTCCTTTGCTCGCCGTCCACAAGAATCTCCACCCTGAAAACGCTTCCCAAACCCACGACGGAGGCAACAACACCGTTGCACCCACCACTAACACCAACAATAACAACAGTAACAAGCCCAAGATTGACGAGAAAAAAGTGGTTCTAGTTGAATCTTCACCCATAGCCATAAAGACCACGAAACAACAGCCACTAACTCCAAAATCCTCTGACTCGAGATCCTACGACGACGACGAGCCATTGCTTTCTCCAACAGCTCGTGGGATGTTTGTTCCCATACCAGAAGCCGACGAGAATGCTGAAGGGAACGACGACGACGACGTCGGCATCGAGGAATTCCAGGGCTTTCTCGTTAATCCTATCCCCTCATCTTCCATCAAATCCAATGAGGTGACAATCAACAGCTTTGATTCAAGGAATGTCCAGGTCAGACTATTGCCTGAAGCTGCCGTTGTATCAGCGAGTCGAGGCTATCAAACTTACGCTGTTGCTCTAAGAGTAAAAGCGCCGCCACCGGCACAACCAGTGCGCGGTAACACTGCGGCCCCGCTTTTGGATCCTTCACAGAGAGCTCCAATAGATTTGGTGACGGTTCTTGACGTTAGTGGAAGCATGACCGGAGCCAAGCTACAGATGCTTAAACGAGCCATGCGTTTGGTCATTTCCTCACTCGGCTCCGCTGACCGGCTTTCTATTGTGGCTTTCTCGGGCATTCCTAAAAGACTCTTACCTTTGAAGAGGATGACGGCTCACGGTCAACGGACAGCTCGTCGAATCGTTGACCGGCTCAATTGTGGACAAGGGACCTGTGTTGGAGACGCTTTAAGGAAAGCGACTAAGGTGCTTGAAGACAGGAGGGAGAGAAATACTGTGGCGAGCATCATGTTGCTATCCGACGGTCAAGATGAGCGTGGCGAGAGTAATGCATACACTCAACGGCGATCCTCCAGCCATGCATCGTCCACTCGATTCGCTCACATTGAGATTCCTGTACACTCGTTTGGGTTTGGCCAAAGTGCCGGTTACGGTCACGAGCCAGCGGAGGGCGCGTTTGCCAAATGCGTTGGTGGTTTGTTAAGCGTGGTGGTTCAGGACTTGAGAATCCAGCTAAACCTAGCCTCCGGCTCGGCTCCGGCTGAGATTACGGCGGTGTACGCATGCAATGCGAGGCCTACCGTGCTCCGATCGGGCTCGGTGCGCTTAGGCGATTTGTACGCGGAAGAAGAAAGGGAGTTGTTGGTGGAGCTTAGGGTTCCGTCTACGGCGGCTGGGTCCCACCACGTGTTGTCAGTTCGCTGCCTGTACAAGGACCCCGCCACTCAGGAAGTGGTATACGGCCGCGATCAGGCGTTGTTGGTCCCGCGTCCACACTTAGTCCGATCATCCGAGCCCAAAATCGAACGACTGAGGAATCACTTCATCGCAACGCGAGCCGTTGCTGAAGGTCGGAGCCTGGTTGATCATGGGGATTTCACTAGCGCTCATCAATTACTCGTGTCTTCTCGGGGCTTGATAATACAGTGGAGCTCGACCCCGAGCTCGGCTGATGAGTACGTGAAAGGCTTGGATGCGGAGCTGGCTGAGCTTCATTGGCGAAGAGAGAATCAGATGGAGTTTCAGCAGCGGAGAGGTGGCGAGAGGGAAGCGGCGTCGGTGGTGGTGACGGATGAAAACGGTGAGCCGTTGACGCCGACATCGGCTTGGAGGGCGGCTGAGAAGCTGGCGAAGGTAGCCATGATGAAGAAGTCATTGAACAGAGTGAGCGATTTGCACGGCTTCGAAAACGCTAGATTTTAGTTAAAATATAAAATTAAAAAAAGAAGATTTTGTATGATTTTGGGAGAAATAGGGAATTATCATTAAATGACACATACGGTGGTGCGAGCAGAAGCATAGGGCGTTGGCGCCCAACTTTGAATGTGTAACTCATCGAGTTTTCCTTTTTGCTTATGTACTCGTCACGATTTTAAATTCAATATCTCTATATTCTGGGATTTACAACTAGTAATTGTATACAGTATTTATAAAGTATGGGTAAAAGTTGGCTGGTGACGTGTCCTTACAACTGCTTCATTATTGGATGATTTGTTGTATGTGATACTAGTAGACAATTATTGTTTAATAGGTTGGGATTTATATATTGCATTGAAAGGGCAAGGTGATTGGCGTTTTGGAAGCATCTAAAAGAGACAGAATGATTGGGGGTGGGTTTGCAGTCGTAGCTGAGGTAAGTAAGGGCTTCCAATGAAATGATTTCAGTTATGATAGTTGCAATGAAATTTATAACATTATTAAAGACACCTTATAATGAGTGAGCTATGTAATCATTCCTTTAAGTTCTCTACATTCTCCCTTTATCCAACTAAATCCAATTACAATACCTTATTGGAGTTTGAGCCATTCTGAATTCCTTTTGCCAAAACAAGTTTTTTGAAGAATAGTAAACAAAAGTTGTGGCAATGGACTAACTAAATGGTAATGGTAACCAACAAACACATTCTTCTTCTATCTTCTTCCTACACCTGCCCCACGGCTTTCCATCTTGTTCTTAGATGGGATACCTTTTGCAATACAGTATTTACTCTCTGTAATTTCTTCGGCTACATTGATATTGTGCTATTTTGTCTGCTTATTAAGTACTACGTCATAATCAAGAGACATCAATCTCATTTTGTCTTGTATTAGAGCACAATACTTTAGGGTGGGGGATAGGACTAGAGCAATATAATAGGATCTTCTCCGCCTCTTCTAGAATTTTTAATTATGTAAAAATCCAAAGGATAGGAGAGGGCGATACTAAAAAGGTAGGAGTGATAGAATACATCCTTAGACTGTTAGCGAAGAAAAAGAAGAAGAAGGGTATTTTCATGATCAATTTCAGCACCACCAGCAGCCAACGTAGGTGATGGACCAGCTAGTACGGGATCAAACAGAGATGTAAATGCCATCAGGCCACTCTAGGTAGGGACCACACCCGTCAAAACTTCGTGGTTATGGCCAATTCAATAAGCACACAACGTAATTCAGTTTCTTCACGCTTCTCAAGCACAGGGACCATGGACCATGAGCCTCAACTGTACATTTTTTGGAGATTTATTTCGAGATAAACATATTTTTAATACTTTATTTTAATTTTCTTATTTTAGAGACTATAGCAAATTGAAAGTTCAAACTAGAAGAATTAATAATTAGAATACTGAAATTAAAAATAATGGTCGATGAAATGCTGAGAACATGTTTGTACCCATTTATTTCCTCCAATTGCCTTGTACAATTACTGTGGATAAAAGCTACAGAGGAAGCTTCATGACGTGTAAGCTGCTTGTGGAGGTCCAGTCCAGAAGGAACGAACATGTACGACCATACAAGTCAAAGTGTTCCTCTGCAATTCCTTATGCATCGAATGCTGTAATGAGTGAGTCTTCAATGGAACTTTGTTCCGTCTGGTCCTTTTCTGTCTTAATGACCTTGCGCGTCCTGACTACCAATCTCAGACCCAAAAGAACCGTGATGTTCCTTAAAAGGACCGATCCTTTTTTTTAAACAAAAATCTCAAAGTAAACCGTCCTTTCCAGGACCGGTGATTAGTTGGACGTAAAATTATTGAAAATGTAACCAACTTAGCGGGCCAGGTTCTGTAAATGGACCCTGAAGTTGCTGCTCGTGATAACAATGAATAGTTATAAAGAAAGTAGGAGAGGATAGTGTGAATGAAAGCTCACTTTCTTAAGACTTACTGCTTTAGATTCTTTCAGGTACATTACCTGGATTAACTTCTCATCAAAACTGTAATTTCAATCAAGTGACAGCTAATGACCTTACAAGACTTCTCTCGGCGTCCATTCTAACTATTTTGCTAAGAATCTTCCTACGGAATAAGATTCTCCAGAACTGCCTTTGATGAACTGGAGACCAATCCTGAACTACATAAAGAAACGACCGAACAAGAGTTTAAGCTGTTAGTTCATTAGATTTGTGATTGACACTTTGTATTCTGAATGAAAAGGAGTCAGATGGAATAGGTTTTATGTTAAAAAATTTGGGTCGAACAATTAAAGAAAGACTAAAACAGGGTAGAGTACTTTCGATAGAACAGTATAACAGAAAATGAATCCTGAAAGAGTATGAAATTAGAATCTAATAAGGAGATTTTTCAGCCTCAACAACCATTTGTTGTAATCCTCATGTGAAAGAGGACTAGGACTTCGGCCACGGAACTCAAGCCTTGTACCAATTTTGATAGACTAAAAACAACATTTGTAACATCTCGTCTCTATATTGAGTCGACAAATAAACTAATTACAACACTTGTCATTTTTCAGTATACAAGATACAGGCCAGAAACTCTTGAACAAATTGATAACAGGAATCGAGCTCACTTCAGTGCTTCAGAGTTTCCTAAAAGCTGAAGGACTGCTCACCGAATACGATAGGTTTTACCCAATGAAAAGAGTCTTTGAAGAAATGATTGAATATTCCCATCAGGGATCTCACAAGTCAATATTGTAATGAGGACGCTCGCAAGAAATTGAGGAAGTTTTCCCTTATTCAATCTTGTGGAAGTAAATTGAGGTGTCGCTTGAGGCGATATTACAATGGTGCTTACTTCTGGCTTTGTTTGGCTCGAAGCTTTTGTTCCAAAACAGCTACTTCTGTCTCAAGGCTGAACATTCTGTTAAGCGCATGCATATTCTCAAGGGTTTCACTTAGAGTTCGGCTATCGCTTCCATCGCATCTCAGATGCTGCATTGGACCATGCAGAAGCTTATTCACTATACCACGGCTAAGATCATCCACAGCTCTCCTTGTTTTCTTTGAGATATCATCACCCATTTTTGACAGGCACTTCTCCAACTCTGCAACTCTGATTCTCTCTGCATAAGCCCTCAACTTTTTGATGGTAGGAACAGTCTCCAACGAATCCCTCCAAGCTTCAAATTGTTTTGATTCCTCTGCGATGATTGCCTGAGCTTCCATTGCTTTTCTGAGACGATCTTCTTTATTAGCAGTCACAACCTCCTTAAGGTCATCAACATTGTAAACTCTTGCACCATCAACATCATTGACACACGAGCTCACATTTCGCGGAACAGAGATATCAACAAATAACCTTAAACCACCTACTTCTGAACCAACAGCAGGAAGATCCTCAACATGCTCTCTCAAAAACAATGGAGTTTCTGAGGCTGTGCTGGTGAAAACCACGTCAGCTTCAGAAGCACATGTTAGCATCTCAGTCAAGGGCTTGTAAATAATCTCAACATCCTTCATCTCTTCACAAATGGCTGCAACTTTCTCCTCACTTCTGTTGACTACCACCATTGTGGTGCAGCCTTTTGCCACTAAGTGCTTGATGACAAGCTTACCCATCTTGCCTGCCCCAATTACCAACATTCTGGCTGTGGCATGTGAAGATTCAGGAAGCTTCATTAAAGCCAGTTCCACAGCTGCAGAGCTTACTGAAACAGCCCCAGCAGCAATATTTGTCTCTGTTCTAACCCGCTTTCCAACAGTGATAGCATGCTTAAATAGCCCGCTAATGTTCCTCCCAAAGCCAACAACTCCTTGTCCAACTTTGACAACTTGTTTAACCTGAGCAAGAATTTGACCTTCTCCAAGAACAAGAGAGTCCAGCCCTGCAGAAACTTCAAAGAGATGTCGTGTAGCATCATTGTTGTACAACAAGAACCTGTGCTGAGCAATTTCTGAAACAGGGATGCCACTTGTCTGTAAAAAATGTAGAAAAACTGGTTAATACCAGAGTAAAGAAGAAGAAATCTTTTATCAAATCAAACAAACTAATAATTAATAACTGAAGTCCAATTAAGCATAGCGGTAATTTTAGTCACCATTGAGATTATTTTAGCAACAATAACAAGAGAGTAATTATTTCTCTCAAAAAATCATAAGGCATCTAACAGGAGCATCTATTACTGTAGAATGGTCAATCAAATCCCATTTTCCTCAGACAAAAGAATGCGTTTCCATTCTATAGAATGATTTAAAACAAACTTAAAATAAAAGGAATGCTTAGTCTGATATTAACAGCATGAATAATGAAAGGGAAAGGACCTTAGACATCCATTCAGTCACTTCTTTCACTCCACGGTGCTGAGACAGGGCGACAACATAGATCTCCATTCTGTTACAGGTGCTAAGGACAGCAGCCTCTTCAATATGATTTAATCCACAAAGCTCCTCAATAGCTCGAGGCCACTCGGCTTCTGGAATGGCAAGTTTTTCACGCATTTCAACTGGAGTAGTATGAACACTTAGGCCAATAACTACAATGCTAGCTCTTTCCTTTGTATATCCTGAATAAGAAAATAACATGACGATCAGATAAACTTACACAACTGGAAAACTTTATAACAGTTCCTCAAACAATGGCCTGCGGTGCTGACTTGTAACATGCAACACTGTCAAAAAGGTGTTCTATTTTCCCTAAGATACGCTTCTCGTAACAATTTTCAGAAAAAAACTCTCCCATATAACAGTCCAAAGGTTGCAAAATGGCTATCAAATAGCCAAGTGAAGCGCTCTCCAAACACTAGTAAATCTCTTATAGAAGTTAAGAATCAGTAAAAAGAACGCAATGGTGGATTAGAATTAAGAAGAAAACTCTTAACAGAACCATTAATTAGTATACATTTAACATAAGGGGAAAATAAAGACCAAAATTCCAAAACTTAAAAACTTCCTAAACATTGAGAGTTTAATATACAAACTCACTATCAGCAGCGGACGTCTTGAGCTGTTCAAGAGCGGACAAGCCCGAAACCTTCGCCCGATCGAAACCGGCGTCACTCTCAATGGCGGCTTCCGTCGCCGAAGTAACGACCTCGCATCGCACCCCTCCTCTCTTTGCCAACGGAATTCTCTGATTGCGCCGACCCGGTTTGCCCACCAGCCAAACCTGCGTCGTCGGAGCCAAATGAGCCCTAAAACAAGGCGCCGCAGACGTCGAGGTGGACGAAGAAGGAGAATTCAACAATAAAGTCTCCATTTTGGCACCGGAGAAGGTGGTGACGAAGCCGCTGGAAACAGCCATGGCCGTTGAAGGGTTATTGAAACCAAACCCCTAACGCAATAGGTCCGGCAAAGAGGAGGAATTGGAGTTAATGGAGCTGTTTAACGAGCTCCGGGAAATGGAGGGAAGGGAAAGATAGAAGGGGCGTGTGGCTTTATGGTGGGTTTGGTTTGGTCTTATTTGTCCACCGTTTTACTTTGACGATGTGTTCTTTTAACAAGATAGTTCGGTCGGTACTCGGTACAACATTGTTGACTTGCTCAATTGCACAGGGCTAATGGGAAATGGACTCAGTTATTCAATATTGAGGAAAAAAGAAAAAAGAACATAAAATCCAAGGATTGGGGATTGGAGGATTGTTGTGATCATTCCATTCTCCCATACGGTTTTCCTGAGTTCTGATTGGCTGATGCCATATCCACACTGCTTTTCCTCTCATCTTCTTGTGAACCCCACCTTTCTGGTTTGGACTTTGAGTTTCTGAAATGGGCCTTAACGAATAGCCTTTACCCACTGAAGGACCACTCAATTCCGAAGTTTCTACGAGCCTTGTGTTTCGTGGTACTGGGTCTTAAACTAGAAAGAGGGATGTGACATCGTGGCACTTCCTCGTCCGTGGGGCTGTTGTGTCCTTTCAAGGTGGGGAAGAGATAAGATGGGAGGCTGGGGATCCCTAAACTCGTGACTCACATTGGCTCACGGGATTTCCAAGCTCTTCCGTATTATGTTTTTTTTTTTTGGAAAGTGTATTATGTATTCTTCCTATTTTCATATATAAATTCCATTTTCCTTTTTTTTTAAAAGCATGTTTTCGTTTATCCAAATCCAAATTTGACCAATCAAGCTAATTCACTGGATTTGAAACAGCTCATCAAATGGCATCAACCAAATCTATTAAAAAGAATTCCATTACACCATGTGAATCTAATCAAATTTAAGGAATCCTCTTGAGTATGATGACCGCTTCCTTTCTTGTTTTTGATTTCAAGTTACTGAACATCGATGGCTGGCCGCGTTAATGATTCTACTTAAGTTTAGATAGATCAGCAACTACTAAATTATATATACAAATCCCTCAAGACCGACTTGAAATAGTAACCAAAGTTGCACAGATTGCACTAAAGAACCCCAGAAGTAACATGATGGCCTAAGATAGGAAATCGAAATCGACAGTCTTGCCTTGACACCGAAGAATGTCTCACCTACAAATATATTTGCGACTTGCACTAAACCATAAAATACAGCCATAGGTATCGTTCTCAAGGTAAGTGGACTCCTAGTTGACAAATCTCGTGGACCTAGCTTCAAGTTAAACATCGTACTTGCCCATATTTCTAAGATACTTCACACATTTTAAGCCTTCCTTACTTGACTAATAGCCAATTATTTTATGCTTTTCCACAAGTTTTGGAATACTTCAGCATTGTTAAGTACAGGTCTCGTGTAATATGTTACAGTTAAAAAATAAGAATCAAGGACTCGATTCTTAGACCCACTTCAGGCCTTTCCTTCATCTTACCTTTCCGAAGCCATCCAGTTTACGCCCAGATCTTGAATGGGAGGCCGATGTTGGGCATTTAACTCAAAATGTGAAACTAGTTCTGTTTTGATGTTAAATACCCTTCCAATTTCAGCCACGTCTGACTGCACTGAATATGATTAGATAACAAAAATAAATGATTAAGATCTGAATTAGTAAACAATTTGTGACTTTTATAAGAGGATTTGGTGTCTGCTTTGTAGTTTTCATCTGGAAATGCTGTTTGAGGTGCATAAGCATATTTGAATCAAAAGTATATTTAAGATGTCTGGCTAATACTTTTTAAGGTTAAAAATATATTAATTCACGTGCTTTTATATTTTTCCACTTAATATTATATTTTAAAAAAAACATCACTTACTTTCTATAATTAATACACTTAATTCTTTCATTAATTT
>JANIHZ010132388.1:0-11859 GCA_027478365.1 Erythroxylum rufum
CCTAAGTAATGCATCAAGATTGTTTCTTCCATTAACAAAATTAGCAAGATCTTTTTCAAGAGAAACAATTTTCTTAGCAGATTTTTCTTTTTCAAGTTTTAAAGCAGTAACTTTCTCTTCTAATTGTTTTATCTTAGCATAGTCATTTTCAAGTAATGAGTTTTCTAACTAAATTATATTTTGTTCCAAGCATTCTTTTTTAGAAACTATTTTTTTATTATCATTTTCAAGAGAAGTGACTTTAGACAACAAATCTTTGTTTTCCGATTCTAATAATTTAATCTTATTCATTAAAAATTCATCATTATTTTTTGACTACTCAATCTTTTTGAAATACTACACTATTAATTTTTTGTACTGCTGATATAAGTCATGATATGCATCTCTCAATTCATCAATTTCAATATCAGAGTCATAATAATATACCTCATCATCTCTTGATTCGACCATAAAGAAAATGTTGCTGACTTCCTCAAGTTCTTCTTCTTCAAAGTTATCAAAATCCTCATCTGACCAAGTTGCAGTCATAGCATACTTTTTTGGTTTTCTATTTTTTATCTTGTCCTTTTGAAGAAGAGGACATTCTGGTCCTGTGTGTCCAGGCTTCTCGCAATAATAGCATATGATTTGATTATTTTGTCAATTGTTATTATCATTGCTACCTTTTGATAGGAACTTGTTATTTTCAGTTTTCTTATTTCTTCTCTTTTTTCATAAGCTTCTTTTTACAAAAATGAACATATTTTTTGACCATGAAGTTGAATTCTTCATCTCCATCTATTTGCAACTAAGTATCACTTTTATCATCATTTGATGAATTTGATTCATCAACTGCTTTTAGTGCCATTCCTCTTATGTATGAGGATCGCTCATCTCACCTAAGCTTGGCTTCATGAATCATTAAGTTTCCTCTTAACTAGTCAAGTGAGATTGTATCTAGATCTTTTGCGGTTTCCAAAGTTGTCACTTTAGGTATCCATTCCTTTGGTAATGATCTTAGAATTTTTGTTACCCGCTTATCATTTAGATATATCTTGGTCAAGTTTTTCAAGATAGTGATGACATTGTTGAAAGGTCCGAAGAATTCATCTACTGTTTCTCCCTATTTCACACAAATAGTATCATATTGATGCACTAAAAGAATTATTCTATGTTTCTTTACCTCATCGGTTCCTTCAAAAGTAACCTGAAGCTTATCTTACATTTATTTTGTTGTAGAATAGTAGGATATCTTTTCGTACTCTTCTGGAGATAGTGCACAAATCAGATGATGTCTTGCTTTAGCATTCAGCTGTGCATTTCTTCTATTGACATCAATCCACTCTTCTACATTGTCAGTAGCAGGAGGTGTAGCTCTAGCTTTGATAGCTTGTCAGATTTCGATATCCACCGATTGAAGATAGATGGTCATTCTCTCTTTCCAATAGGAGTAGTTGTTTCCATTGAAGTAAGGAGGCTTTGAGATGGATTGTCCTTCAAGGTCTCTTAAGTTATTTGTTATGATCTATCATGTGCTACAAAACACAATAAATATGAAACCTTGCTCTGATTTTAAATGATAAAGCAAATACACGCAAGAGAGGGTTAAATTGTGTGTAAAAAAATTTGCAAGGTATTTTAAATCTTTAAAATCCTTCTTAAAAAATGGGTTGATAAATGGAAAGGTCATATTAAACTTCGAAAGGATCCTATTAACGTTTAAAAACAATGATCATATTAATTATTTAAAATATAAAATAATTCTATTAATCGAAAGGATCCTATTCGCGCTCAAAAAGAAAAAGGCTTGTCAATTGATAGGAGCCTACTAGAGCTCAAATTGAGATAAGCCTGTTAGTTTATTGTAGCTTGTTGACGCTCAAAGTGAAAAAGAACCTCTTGCTTTATAGAAACAGAAGGATCCTATTGGAAAACTAAAAGAGCCTCTTGAAAGCACAAACTTATAACGGAAAAATTTAAAAATTAGGAAGAGAGAAAGAATGGACTGTAGATTTATACTGGTTCAGCTAACAACCAAGCCTACGTCCAATCCCTAAGTTTCCAACTTAAGTTTTTCACTGTAAGAATCTAAGTACTAAATTTGGGAAGCCTCTCAAAGCTCACAAGTACATTTTTTTAAGGTACACCAACCTTCCACACTCGAAGTGTATAGAATGATTTCACTTTCTAAGGCATAATAAGAATGATATAACTCTCAAGAGTTTAGATGCTACTCAAATATTTCGAAAGTCTGTGTATGTTCGTTACTTCACAAGTGTTGTTGCTCTTCTTTAAATAGTCAATTTCTTCAACTAGCCATTGTTTCATCTTAATTCTGAGCTAACTTTGGATTTTCAATATCATCTCTAATGAAACAAAAAATTTTAGAGCTAATTGTTTAAAAAGGTAAGATCCTCCTGGATGTTAATAAAGAAAGTTTACTAAAAAGGTTCCTGCAAAAAATGAAGTATTTTTCCTATGATTTTATTTCCTTTAAAAAAATATTGTTATCTCTAAAAGGAAATAAATCCAATTTAAATTTTCAAATATTATATAGTTATCATCAAAATTGTTAAATATAAACCTTGAGTTAACAATATCAAACTCTTTTTGTTGATCGAAGCATTAAAATTCTTCAACTGGTAGCTAAAGACCCACTAAATATGAATTGAAGATTATGCATAAACAATTGTTCCTTTATCAAGTTCTTTAGCTAGATAAGCAAATGTTGTTGTTGTGAACATTTATGTTAGAATATTCTCTGGTTTCTTTGTCTCCATATAGTATATACCAAATTGCCAAATATAACTTTTAAGATAAAGATGTCTCCTTTATAAGTACTCTGCCTTTGTGGTAATTAGCTAATAATTCGAAACCAATAATTAGGAGGAGAATACAAATTAGAGAGCTTGATAATCTATTTCAAAATTTAATATAGAAAGAATTACGTTGACAGAAAAGGTGGTTAATTGACTTAACCTTTGGTTGCACGAGGAACAACAATTAAAGGCATTGGTGTTATCTTTAACTCTATCTATTGTGTAGAACCTTTACTTAATAGCAAGCCAAAGGACAATGGAAACTCTTGAACTAGCTTATTTAAACTATACTATTTCATACCATAATGATTGGTATAACATCCAGAGGAATGCCTTAACCAATGTATAGAGTCCTCACTATTAAGGATAAGCAAGGGAGGGGATATGATAGCTATGAGATCGGGCCACTTCATTTCACTAATATTGCATTGATTATTTAAATGGTCATCTCTAATTGTTGCCTTTTTTGGAATTGAGTTCCTTAGAGAAATAAGTCCATCAATACTAAAAGGAGGACCTACATTACTTTAATTATCTTGCAAGAAGCTTCCATTAGATCCATTAAATGTTATGTTTTAATTCCAACCTTCTAGCCCTCTTAGCTTGAGAAAGTGTAGCATAGTCTATAAAGTGTTGCTATTTAGTTTAATATCCTAGAAGTTCCCCTCCTATAGGTAGCGATTTTGGATCCATCTCATCTGTAGAGCTTGTTTATCTAAAAGAATTCATCATATCCGATTAATCACTAAGACTTTATTGGTGATTCTAATTGAAATATTCCTAAACCTCCTTCCTCCTTTGGTAAGTAAATGTCAAATCATTTCATTTTTTTTCTTTGATCTTCTTGTAGTTTCTCTTAACCATAAGAAATTCCTTACCATTTGCTCTAAGGCTTTCATCAGGATATTTGGAAACATCGTATAAGAACTCCAATATATAATCAAGTTGTTGATTACAAAATTGATAAGTCAAGTTTTATATGCAAAGGACAAACTCCGATCGCAGCAATTATTAATTCTTTTATGAAATCTTCCAACCAAAGGATGTAAATCTTCATAGATAAGTCTCTTTAGAACATAAGAACGCCCAAGTATATGAATGGAGGCTTCATTGCTTTGATTCCTTTCAGGTTTGATAACCAATTGGCAAGACGATTTGCACAAGTTAAGAAAAATAAATGGCTTTTTTCCTCTACTTATGGAGAGGCCTTAGAGATCTTTTTATTTTCAAAGATTTGAAATTAGTGCCCTTTTGAACTTCAATCTACAACTAAGAAAAGAAATAAGTCATTAATAAAATATAAGCTAGAGATTCTCAACTCTTTACATTTGTGATGATATTTGAAGCCCTTTCTCTATTGAATTACATGATTTATATGCTTGGTAAGAAACTTCATACATAGAGCAAATTGTAAAGAAAAAGGAGATCTTCTTACCTTATTCCTTTTGTATCCTTAATAAGTTTAGTAGGTTCACCATTCACTAAAATACTATCTGATAATGTTGAGCTGCATTGCTCAATCTAGCTTATAAACTTTATTGGAAATCCAAAAGCAACCTAAGTATATAATATGATACTCTAATTTATGGAATCAAATATCTTATGGAAGTTAATTTTAATGGCATAAATTTTTCTTGAATATTTTATACTATAATTTTTGAATTTTTCTTAAGTAATTAGGTTGTTCTATCCTATTTGTTTTTTCCTTAATGAAGGTACCTTATAAACTATTAACGTAAGGAATGAGCACAACCATTAACTTAAATGTAAGGAGCTTGGAGTTGATCTTATAATTAGTATTGCAATATGAAATAGTTCTAAAATACTTTAAGGAGGAGGGTTTTAAGGACTTAGAAATGGATTTATGAAAGTCTTATTTAGTTCCCTTAGCTATTTACCATGATTGAAAAACTCCTATACTATCTCAATTATAATATCTTTGGTAACTTCCCATGTCTTTTTAAAGAAGAGAGCATTAAATCCATTGGAGCATTAGCTTTGTTGCGTTTAAGATGAAGCAAATCTTTTTCATGTTTATATAATTAAATGGTTTACATAGGAGATTCACCTTATTATCAATGATTTGCTCATATATGAAAGATTTGAGAGTCATTACAAAAAATAAGCAATTAGAAGGAGTACCAAGAGTGTTAGAAAAGTAGCTATAGGTTTCTTACAAAATTTCAAATGGAATATAGAATAATTTTCCATCATTTTTCTAAATGGAAGCAATCTTGTCATGGTTTCTCCTAAATAGCATAGATATATAAATGAAGCTAATTTCTATGTCTTTCTCTTTAAAAAAGAATAATTCACCTCCACTGCTTTAGTATAGTTTAGGAGAGCATATTTTTCCTCTTCTCATTTAATAATTTCTTTTGGAAATGAGTAAAGATTGAATTAGGCCAATATTAGGTTGGCCTTAGTCCCAATTACTTCTTGATGAGTGTTTTTATAGGTCATGGTATTTAGTTGCTTGAATTCTTCCTTGAATTTTTAGAGCTTTCTTATACAAAAGAATGATTTGTACTCGTGATGCTATAACTAATCCTTTTAACAATTACTTTTTCAAATCCCTCTGCTTTAATTAAGAAGTTATTGAATTTAAAAAGGGTATTCCCATAAAGCATTTTAGTAAGATTATCTATTTCAACAAGTTTATAGTATGAAAATAAAGGACTATTAAATAGAGTTTTACTCTTTAAGAAGGTAGTTAACCATTAAGAAATAACAATAACACTATTAATTTTTTTTATAAGAAACAATCTTCCTTATTGATTATTGTTCCAAGTGTAAAGTGCCTCCTCCATTTTCAAATTAGCTACTTCAATGCTACTTATATAATTGTTGAGATCATCAGTAAAGTTTTTTAGGCAAACATTTTCTTTAGCTTCATAATGGTGAATTATTTTATTGATGTCACCAAGAATGAGCTAAGGGAAATTCATACATAAATTGATATCCTTTAACTAGTTCCATAAGTAGATTCTTTGAAAAGCAAGATCACAGACATAGACAAAGGAAACCTAAATGGTGTTGATCTACAAAATCCTTATTGAAATATGAATAATCTAATCAATAATCAAGGAGTGTAGAACTTCTATCTTCTTTGGGCCAAAATTAATTACTAATTTGTCACTATAATTATTGATAATTGTAGATGCTAGACCAATATTTCCATAAGAAGTTCAGGTTCCTACAATTGGCCTCCTTAAGCTTTGCTTCTAAAAAACCAATTACGAGGGGATTGTTATCTTACAAATATTCATACATCTTAAGGCTATTAATCCCCTTAAGACCCTAAGAGATTATAAAAAATGGGAGGGGAGGATTTGGAATTGTATTCCCTAGTTTTTATAATGAATTTTCTTCTGGTAACAAGTTTAAAGTATATGTCATTAAACTATGTACCTTATTGTTCAAAATTTTGAAGATATGTTAAATTAAAAGTCTTCATCTGCATTGCATTAGTAGATGGAATGAGGCTTATCTATATATATTTAGAGATCTATATAATAGAGGGAGAATAGATAAGGCAAAGATCAATAGATGAAGGGGAAATTGAATTCGCATTATAGGGTACACTTTAATCATCTTAGTTATTAAGAGAAATATACAGAAGCTCAGATAGAGAATCAACCTCCTTCAAATTAGTTGAGGTTAAAAGCTCTTGTTTAAAAGAAAGGTTATGGTTATCAAAGGCCTGAACTTCATTTATAGGATTGGCATTCACTTCTTGTAGGTTCATATTCTTGACCTCAAGGTAATCTCTACTCTTAAATCTCTTACTAATAGGTATCCACTTTTTTCTTAATGAGTTATGTTTGGTTTCCATTGGTATGAAACAATAACTAAGTCCTCAAATAACAATCCATCTTTTCCTAGTCTCATTATAGGAATTACTTCTGGTACATATTGTTATATATCAAGCATACCACGTAACCTCAAATAGTTCACTCTTTTCATCCCATTTGTTGCCTTATCCAATTTATTAAAAGTATGGTGAGTATTGATATTCATAAAATATTCCTCTCCTTTTAGGAAACTAAATCAATTATCAATTAACATTGAATTAATGAACTTTTCATAAATTAAGTGAATTTGTAAATGAATGGATCTCATACTAACTTTTTTTTTCATTTCAACCCCCACTACGGTATTAGTGAATGTTTTTGTTGACAATAAGGAGATGATTTATTAAAATGAAAATTTTGAGGTAATTTCATTTATATTGCTATTTTTATTGGGTAAAATCATTATAGAATGGCCATTTTCAATGTTTTAAAACCCAAAACATCTACAATAACATGGTTTCGACTTATTATATCTATACTAAAATGGTTCATATCAATGTGGAAAAGAGTAGTACCCTATGAATGCCTTATAAAATTTATAATTTAAGAGAGTATGAATTTAATAATGGTGCATCAATCATATATGTTAACGTCTTTAGTTTAATCCTAAGCAGTAACATTCATCTCCTTTTCACTTTGACCAACTCAGGAAGAAAGAAAGTTTAAATAGGAGGTTTATCGACTTCCACTTCTTCTTTCCTTTAACTTAAATATTGTTAGAGCTTCCTTTTTTCCTATTCTCGTTAACAGTACTAGTATTTGGCATGTAAATGAAAAGCCTCTATTGCTTAAAAAAAGGAGACAACCAAGATTAACAAAAAGCCTTTATCAATATAGAAAACATTCTCATTTAGGTTAATATAGACAAAATTCCTCTAGAATACTGGTCTACAAGTGATTTAAGTCATCTTACAATCTCAATGGGTAGACCTATATATATTGATGAGGTAATCATGACCCTAAAGAAAATAGGATATGCAAGGATTTATATATAGAGAGGTTCTTTGTAGCAAGCAATTTTTTTATAGAATCAAGCTTATAAGAATGATAAAGATGAGAAGCTTGTGGAAGCAAAAATATAATCAAACACAACTAAAGACCTAGCAAGGAGGAGAAGGCCATGATTTAGGTCCTTAATAGTATAACTTTTGAATCAAAAGAGAGTGATGAGCTACATAGAATTCAAAAAAATGATTACAACCTAGGATTTAACAGAACAAAAAAGGAGAAAACACTCAGTATTACTCTCAAGTTTTGGAAGAAATAGAAAAAAAATGGAGTCATATTTAGCAGCACTAGTGCTAAAGGAAATAGGTTAAGTTTAGGGGAACAAACTAGTCAAATAAAGGAGAAGGCTAAGTTAGATACTTTAGTGTAGACATATTCATTCAAAGATATGAATATTGAGGATTATTTAATGTAAATTTACCTACCAAGAACAAAACTAATAACAGTGGATCTTTAGTAATAAAGATTGTTCAAAAGAGACGCCAGGCCTTTTTTTTTAACCTAACACCAATAGATATAATATGCATACAAGGAAAGGTCCCAAACATAAATCAAAAGGGAAGGATCAATCTCTCCTTCTTACTGCTCAATGAATTTTATCACTTGAAATTTGAGGGGTATTAATAACCCCAAAAAGTAATATATGCTTTATAATGTTCTCTTTTATAAGAAACTATCTTTTTTTGGTCTAGGGTTATGGTTCCTTCAAAAAAAATTGGATCAAAAGTATTAATCATGTTAAGCATTAAAATAGAAGGATCATAATCTCGTATGATCCTGATGTTATCAAGATTTTTCATCACCCCATTTTGACTTACAAATTTATTGTCATGTTTAACTAATAAGAGGCTCCATAAGAATGGATATCTTGGTAATATATGAAACAGGTATTGAATCCCAAAGGAAAGAATTATGAAAAAAAAAGGTTGTTGGATTTACAAGTGGAAAATATAGTACTTTAGATCTTAAAAGGGGGTTTTAGTTATACACATCTATCATAAAAAGTGGAAGCATCACGAGCATACTTAAAATTTGTAATAAAGAGTTGTTAAATTGCATGGGCCTTATAAGTACTCTGGATTTTATATTTAAAGGCAATTTGTTAATTGGAATGAAAATAAGAATAAAGAGTAACTTTTAAGAAGAAGCTTGATAAGGCCTTGGTAAATTCTAATTGTCTCACAAGCTTCCCTAATAGTTATACATGCTTCAGTTATCAACTATGCTCAGACCATTGCCCTATTAAGTTTTCTCGATAAATTTCAATTAAAAAGAAATGGACCCTTTAAATTCAATAACTATATAAACTACTCTCCTAGTTTTATGAAAAGTAAGAGGGAGTTTAAACAAAGAAGTTTAAGGATATAAAGCTTGTAAGGGTATGACAAAATTAAGGACCATTAAGGAAGATTTGAAATTGCGTAAGGTAATTTCTTATGGAAATATTAAGGTTGCTAATATTGAGGTAATGGAAAAAAGTCAACAATGCTTATGAAAAGTTAAATAGATCTTCTAAAGATGAAGACTTTAAACAAACTAAAAGACTAGACCTTATAAGACACAAGAAGACTCTAAATACTCATTACTCCTTACATAAACAAAAAGGTAGAGCCATTTGGTTGAAGGAAAGGGATAGGAAACCCAAGTTATTTCACAATGCAATTCTGGCAAGAAGGAATCAAAACACTATAATATCTTTATAAGCCTCTGATAATCCCTTAACTAATGATTAGGTAGATCTTAAGAATGTTGCTTTGAGTTACTTTAAAAGGAATATTAGTATAGAGTTTCCCATGTCCTTTTCCATTCAGGATGTCAAAATATTTATCCCATAAGGTAACATTCAAGAACTTTTTGACTCCTTATGAAGATCCTTCTCTACCTTGGAAATAAAAATGCTCTGTTTAGTTTAGGGTCAGAAAGCACTTAGGCTTGATGGTTTTAATGCCAACTTCTTCCAAAAAAATTGTTCCCTTATAAATAACTCAATCATTTACACAATTCAATAATTTTTTTTCAAAGGGGAGACCTCTTATTAAGATTAGTAATACTTATATTTATCTTGTCACTGAGATTCCTAATCCTTCATCCTTGGTTGTCTATAAACCATTTCTTATTATAATGTTATTTATAAACTAATATCTAGGCTACTTATAAATAGACTTAAGCCTATTTTGAATTTCATTACCAATCTATGTTAAGGAGTTTTTATTAAAGGAAGATCAATTGGTGATAATATTCCTATAGCTTAAGAACTATATAAGAATTATCACACAAATATGGCTATTAAAATTTGTATACTTAAGGTGGACTTCAACAAGTCATTCAACTTTATGAGTTATAGTTTTGTAACTTCCATCTTGATTTATTAGGGATTTGTAGATAGGTTTGTATAATGGATCACTTATTGATTCATTGTTATCTTTTATTCTATATTAATAAATGAAACATACTACTTAATTTGAAGGGTCTAGAGATCTGAGGCAAAAGGATCCTTTGTCCCTTTACCTCTTTAATATATGCATAGTTTTCCTCTTGAGTATAATGGAAACCAAAACAATTGAGAAAACCTTGCCTAAGTTTTATTATGGATGTGAGAAGATTCTTGTCACAAGTTTATCATTTTTTGGTGACCTTTTAATCCTATGTGGAGCTAACTTTGAATCCATCGATGTATTATAAAGCTTTACAAAATTTCAAGCTCTTATCTGGTCTACGTAGTAATCCAATAATCTCTTAAAGTTATGAGAGGAGAGTTAGGCATCCTGGTAAATTTTAGTTTCAACCGAAGAGGGCTTCCTTTTAAATTGTTGGGTATCTCAGGGAGAGCTTCCTTTTAAATACTTACATATCCTTTTAACTATAAAAATACTTAACATAGGATTGCATTCCATTACTAGAATTAACACAAAAGAAGCTAGGGAGTTCAACTAATCATGTTGTTTCATTTACTAAAAGGATACAACTTAAAAATGCAGTGCTTAATCACATGCAAATTTTCTAAAGTTCTCATTTGCATATCTCCTCAAATATTATTAAAACCTTAAAAGAATGATGGGGAACTTTTATGGACATGTACTTAATTCAACTAGAGCCAATGTTAAATGGACTAATTTATGTTATCTTAAAAATAAAGGAGATGAAAAATTAGATCATATAGACCTATGAATAAGGTTATGCTGATTAAAAGGATTTGGAAAATTCTTGTTGAAAACAAGTTGATCCAGGTGATATAGATTCGTACTTACTCCCTTAGAGGTGTAAGTTTAGTGAATGTTCAGCCTAAACAAATCTTCTCTTGGACTCTTAAGAAGATGTTATGGTTAAGTAATCAGGTTAGAAAGAGTTCAAATGCAAAATTGTAAATGGTAAGGAGACCTAGTTTTGGTTGGACAAATGACTTGATTGGGTCCTCTTTTCCGTAATTTAGCTAAAGTAAAAGTAGCCTTAATAAAGATAGTTGAAACTGGACTATCAATACTTATAAAAGATTTACTTGTATAAGAGATCACTTACTAATTATATCCCCTAGTCAAGATAAAGAAGAATACAAGAAATGACTTAAATATTAATTTAAAACTTTCACTAACCAATCATGTAAGGAAATTTAGCTCCATCTTTTTAAAAAGTGATATGTTTTGAGCTAGTTTGGTAAGCATTCAATATCCCTAAAACCTCTTTCAATCTTGGGTTAGCTATATTAAAGAAGCTAAAAAACAATTATTAGATCAAGTTTAGCATTCTAGATAAGTTTTGTGTTTTATAACACTAAAAATGAAGCTACTACCATTTTTTCTTTAAATGGATGAACTTCTTACTCTATTTAATTTGTAATGAAACAAAGTTCTAAGACATGGAATAATGGAATGGCTAACCAAGTCTTAGGGATGGTTAAAAGAGAAACCTAAATTTTTTACAATGGCTTTTAGTTACTTAATATGCGTTATATAAACTAAAAAGAACCATTGGTTGTTTAGAGGAACTAAACTAGAAGATCAAGTATTTTACATAAATAAAATAGCGTGGATAAGGGTGAAGTGAATCACACGTTAGTATAATGATAATCAAACCACAAGAAGGGGGGTTGAATTGTGTAAACTTTTTTTCGTTAATCCCTTCTTCAGAATAAACTCGTTCAGTTCAGAATTACGATAACTTTTGCTTGTAAAAGATTCTTTAGCAAAACTTGCGTACGTGAG
>JANIHZ010132505.1:0-11850 GCA_027478365.1 Erythroxylum rufum
ATCAGTGTGGTTTTTCGAAGAGTTTTTAAGGAAGCATGTTTAAGTATGAGGGTTTCTGTTTAAGTAGTTGGGTTCCGAAAACGGGATCCAACAGGTAAGCCCTTTAATGCTGGTATGTGGTTAAGTATGCATATAAAGGATGTGGCTAAAGCTAGTGTAAGAAAAATAATAGTTAAAGCATTTGTGATCCAATTGTGAAACATCTCGGCTTACTAACTGGGAGAACAATGATACAACTAGTCCCAAATAACTTTAGTCTCGATTTGCAATCCTTGGTGTCTATGAAAGTTGTCAGGTGGCAAGGTGATTGTTATGTTCTTATCAATGATGAGATGCAGGAAGCTTCAAGTAGCAAACACGCTCGAGTTGTGGAAGTTAAAGCTAAACAAGAAGTTGATGTTCCGCCAACCAAAGTAATGCCTCCACTAATTACTTTTGAGGGTTACTAGTTATCAAAGCAATGTCTCCGTCTTCTCTAATTACTTCCAAGGGTTACCAGTCACTGGTAACTCAATTTAGTGCATTCCAAGCTCAATTCACAGAGCATGTAACTCAAACTAGAGAGTTTGAACAGTAAGTAAATGAGTGGGTCCACAATATTAAGGCTAACAAAGATCTGAGACTTCATGGCCAATTTGAATGCTCGCTTCCAACAGTCACCACCCCCATCTTAGTATTTTTTTTCTATCCTTTTTCCTTTTATTGCTATTTGGTTTAATTTCTTTTGATTTTAATGTTTGTCCTTGTTTGTTTTACTTTGCATCTTAGATACCTCTATTATTTTCTTATCATATTGGAGACAATGTAATATTTAAGTGTGAGGGAGTATTAGTTAAAAAATAAAATAAAATAAAAATAATAGTTATTTATGTGTTGTGTGTTTGTTTTCCCATTTAATAGTTAGAGATGCATGGTTATAAAATAAACTCGATCAGGATTAGAAATGCATAAGATGAGTGAATAAGTATACTTGCATGCTTAGATTGATTAATTTAGATTTCAATTAAAAGGACATTAACCTATAGTGATAGATGAATGTCACTTTTCTTTGGTAAGAATTTGAGCCATTTGAAATATTTAACACCAAATTAAGTATTCTTTCCTGAGAGTGTTCTCTCATGATTAGGGAACTCTAGAACTTGCTTGCAAATACTAGTTAAGATCACATAATCTTATGCAAACGCTGAAATGATAAAGGCAATTAGGATTTACCCCTTTTGCATAAAAAGCCATCATAATGTTACCTTTAGTGAGCCCCTTGAACTTAACATGAAACCTTTTCTTTCTTTAAATCCAAAATATGAGCCTTTACCTTAATTATTAATCCTCTTTATCATACCTACCATAAGGCAAGTTGAGACTTTGAAATGGTATTCCTGGGTTTAGGAAGTAATTGCTTGAATAAGTGTAGGGAGGTTATAGCATATGGTTGGCTATTGCGTTAGCAATGGGTATGGTTGTAGCAACTTTTATCTTTACTCTATATTTTTCTTCTCTTGATTTTCTTGTTTTAAATAAATAAATAAATAAAAATAAAATATATAATAAAAAAGAAAAAAGAAAAAAGAAAGAAATGGAAAAGACACAGAGGGAAAACAAGATAACCAGAAAATGAGAAAAAAAAGGAGTGCTAACCTTGTTAAATTAGAGGAAAGAAATGAATATTTTATGATTCATTGTTCTGAATTATTTTAAATGCTCAATTTTTTCTGTGGTTTTAAATGATAAGTCAAATTATTCGTAGATTATTTTGGGATGATTTGGAATTAATTTGACCTATTTTTATATGGATTTGAAGTTTTATTTGGTCAATTCTCTCACATTCCAACTTTGTTGCTTGATAGGTACAAATGGATAAATTGTGGGGGTAAAAGGCATAACTTTTCTTATGGATGCCGGATTAAGGCCATTCAAGGATGATTTCAAAGAGGACTCCGAGTTCTACAACTTTCGAGAAGACTCCGAGAAGAGGTTATGTCAACTGAAAGGTCAAAGGCGTGAAAATTTTAGATTGATGCATGTCCGTTTAACAGACATCGCCTGGCAGGATGAACTTTCAGACCCGAGAAGGTCCGTTTAACGGACATTGGTAGCCAAACACGATCTATTCGCCCCTGTTTTGGAAAAACTAGGTTTCTTTGGACCCAAGACACTATAAATACTCAATTTTTAGACCTAATAAGGGGGTTGGACACTGGAAATGAGGTTACTACAAATGGGAGGCACAAACTAAGAGAAAGATGGGGATTTTTTAGGATTTCATCAAGGAGTGGAAGCAACAGTCTCTTATGTTTCTTCTACCTTCTCTCTCTACTCTTTCTTAAATGCTGAGCATCTTTATGTGTATGACTTTTGTTACAATATTCTGGAACTAAAACTCATTTAGGGTGAGGGATGTAGCCCATTTGGAGGATTGATTTGTATGCTATGGATTGATGAGTGTTGAATGAAAATTTCTGGGCTATGTTTATCTTTCTTGAATCCCACTGTTGTTTCTATGCTTGATCTCCATAGATGCAATCTTAGGAATCATATGATGTACTGAAAGGTGAAATATGGTTTATGCTCTAGGAAGATGAACACCTTAGACTTTGAGTTAGAGATATCCTAAGCTAGGGTGAGAACTTCTGGTTTCTTGTTCTTCATGGATTTGGTTAGTAAGTTTCCACATTGAGAGATGGCATTCAACTAGCTGGATACTCTTATATGCTTTGAAAAGAGATATGGGTAAAGTTGTGCAACTGTTTTCATAACCTCACATTCAATCAATTTCATAATGTATGAATCAGTCTTTTGAATTGGTGAACCCCAACCCCTAATTCTAAACCTTCGATTTATCCCTTGCTGTTATTTTGTTTAGCACTTACAATTTACTGTTCACTCAACTCCAATCACATTTTAGAGTTTATTGTCAATAACATTCAAATAACTAGAATTAATTTGGCGGTGAATTAATTGGTCCTTGACGGAGACGACCTTGGAATACTTAGTGTGTGGATACTAGAAATGACTCTGTGCACTTGCAGAATAGATTGACCATTAAACTGTGATTTTCCTTTTTTCTACCATTAGCCTAGTCCAATTACAACTAAAATAAAAACCTTCAGATTGATTTTTGTGTTTGATATGAGTGCTGGAGATTAGATTAGTAAGCAAGCCTATGGTAGATGCCTTACATGAAATGAATGATGAGTGAATATATCCTACCTTTGAATGCATAAGAGGATGGAGAGTGTAATGAGTGTCTATCACACTTATTAATGGTCTTTGAGTTGAGGCACTTGTTAATTTTGGTTAAGCATATGGAGAATAGTCTAATCATGGAAGTATTATGAGTTTCAAGTTCTTAGGTTATGTTTATCTTTGACTATTATTTGGGAAAATCGTTGTTTTCATTGTTTGTTCTTCTATAGTCTAGTATTCTTTATTTTGCTTGAGGGCAAACATAGTTTAAATGTAGGGGAATTGTTGTGTCTAATTTCTATTGATCTTGCTTGCTTTCATAACTTGATTTGGGTTACAAATTCTTATGTTTTAATCAAAATTTGAATTGAATTAAGTAAAAATGGCGTAAATATTGCATGAATGTTGAATGGAGTGTCTTGTGAGTGTTGCATGGAAACAAGAAAAATTATGCATGAAAAAAGGAATGTTGGACGTGAATTATGCACGGTGTAACATTAATTAATTAATTAATGCATTTTAATGGAGTAAAGTCAGGAGTGTGACAAGGGGAGTCACACCCATGACTCCTACAGTCACGAATGTGATAGAAATTTCTTTAAATGAATATTATGTGTCATATGATGCATGGTTTTGACGGCGTTAAAACATAAACCTAGATTGGGACACATACAGAGAGAAGAAAAAAAAGACAAAGAAAGGAGACAACGAAGGATGCTGGAGGCGAAAAGAATAGAAGACCAGTCAGTGGTGAAGAAGAAGAGAAACAATAACAGATAGAGAGAATGCAGAGCTGAAGCCAGAGGGAGCATCCGTTCTTTTGGGTGATAGTGAACAAACACAAAGGGTGAGTGTCGAAGCCAAGGAGTCACCAACATCCTCATCCGACCACCCATGTTTTTGCTATCTCTATTTTATCTATGTTGTATTATGGAACTCCTTTGTTGAACTCCTCTGTTGAACTTGTTTTCTTGTTAGAGTTTGATAGTCCATTTTAGTTTTTTGCTATGTTTATTGCTTTTAAGACTTTTCTATTAATGTTAACTGTGGCATTGAAGTATATGAAGATGATGAACCTTATTTATTCCATGATGGGCTGATTACTTGTTCTTGAGAATTAATGTAACTAATTTTGTTGATTATGCACGATGAAGGGATCGTTTTGTTGTCATATTATTTGTTGTAGTTTCTAAGCTTATTGGATATGATATTATGGCCAACCTTTGCATCATTTAGGTATTAAACAAAGGATCAATAGAAGAAGTTTAATATTAGAACAAGAAACTATAGACGCTTAGGCTAAGAATTAGAAATATATTAACTTAACCGGGTAATTATTAGTTGGGTTTCCATAATTAATTTGGATAATAAACTTGTTGAATATTCAAGTTAGATTTAGTTTATTATTTGAACTAATTTAGAACCTAATTGGTAATTTTATCAAGACAATTATCCAAGAGAATTAGTGAATTTAATTTCTCAAGAGTTTTCCACAATTATAACACCCCACTCCCGCGAGACCCGAACCCGACATCGAGGGTGATATCCGAGCCCATTCCCGCGAAAGTGGCGTGTTACATTTGTGGTATCAGGTATCATGTCACATGTTCACTCTGACATGTCACATGTTCTGTCATCTGTCAACACATGATACTGACGTTAACCTTATCTTCTCTTCTGGACATACGTGCCCCTATAACGGTCTGCTCACAGTAATTGCCCGATCGGTCTCACAGAACAAGTGATGCGATTACGCGGGCGCTGGGCGCGCTTTGGCCGAGCGGTATGCCCTTTTTCCAAGCTGCCCGCCCTTTGGTCGAGCGTGCTCGGTTGATACGACCAACCGGGGTGCTCACCCACTCGATACCGAGATCAGTCTGCCTCTTGTCGATCGATCGGCCTGAATCGATCGATCAGCCCCTGGGCTGGCCGAGCCGTTGTCCTTTTCTCCTATTAGCCCTTGGCGCTCACATATACGGATATACAGCAATCTCCATTCCTACCCCTTTCATATTGGGGGGGGGGGGGATGTTACAACAATGGTTGATCAAATCGTTTTTTTGCTTCCGATTAAATTAGTTTAATTTTTAGTCTAATTACGTAATTTTCTTTAAAGCCTTTACTCAACAAATCAGGATAGAATGTTTACAATTGCATGTATTTTTTACTTTTATTCAAGATTAATTTGAGCGAACCAATTTCACCTTCTTGAGAGACGACCATGGTAATCAACTAAAACTACCTCGTATACTTGTGAGTAGGATTGCCTAGGTATTTTTTGGAACTTATTGTGGCACAACAATGATCACTTGAATCTAAAGATAGGGTTATAGATGACAAATGAGATATATTTTGTCCAGGGTTATTACCTAATAGATATAGGAATCATATGAGATGTGATTTATAAAGTTGTTATTTACCTAATTTAAGTTTAATTGAACAAACTCAAGATCAACTAAATTGGAACATAATCCTAGCCTACTAGAAATTTTAGAGTAATCTTTCCAAATAGTAGTGATGACTATTATTTCGAATAAAGTAGTGAGAGTAACCAAATATATGATTAAAGTCTTAACCTTATTTGGTTATGATGCTATATAACCAGTTACTTACTTTTCTTATATTTATATTTTGCTTTTAATAGAACTTCCTTTATTAAGTATAATTGATTAGCAAATTTTAACAAACCAAATTTATTGGATATAAGTTAAGTTTGATAAGAGTTCTCAAAGATATTAAAAAGTTATATGTTTGTTATACAACTTTTTTTAATTAATCATTGATGAGAATTTGGTGATAAAGTTTTAAAGATATCTCAAAATCATATAGATGATAAAATGTAATGATATTTTGAGTTAACTATTTTTTCATAAAATTTAATGAGAACATATAATAAGTATGTCAATGCCATAACAGCACAATATAAATTGTTTCATATAGTATAGTTGAAAGGTATAATACCTTGATGGACTACAATTGAAGGAATTGGCCTAGATATGATAATAGTTGTGATTAAAATAAAAAAATGATTACATAATGTTTCTTGATATAATTGAGATTATAAATATTTCTAATTTGTTTCTTTTAGTATTTGATTTTGTAATTGGATTCAACAATATTATAACGTTCAAGACATGAAAAGAAATAGAATATTGAGTAAAAATAGTTTATCTATGTTTATACAAATAGTTTGTAGGTGTTGGATCAAAAGAGAGTTATAGTTAACAGTAGCGGAAATTATATACAGTTAGATAACCTAGACTATCCCTTTATATCATATTGGTTAAATCAACATAATAATAATCATAAGGTTATATGCAAAGATATATGCATCCTTTAATTATAAATCATATGAAACTTGTTAGGTTGAAGAATAACCAAATAAACCTTTGGTGAAAGGATGATAATGGTATTGAATTATTAAATTTTATACATAAGATGTATTGTATGTAATAATAATTAATAAAGGATATATATATATATATATACCAATGATTTTATATGATAGAGCTATACATATTGAATGAAATATTGACTTAGAATTTTGAAAGTTCAAATTATTTAAATCTAAGTAAAAATTAAGCATTGAGAATTTCAAAGTACTTTAATGAGATGGATGGTGTGATTTAAGTCTTTTGGTTATCTAAAAGGAATGAGATTCTCTAGTGAATACCTTTACAACCAAATACCATAAGGGTGTTGATTTATGTAAAAAGGAAAATGCTATATGACATATTGTATGATGTAATATTTATGTTTCAATAGCAATTCTTAGTGCTACAACTTAACTTCAAAAGTTCAAATTAAATCTTATATTAAGATTCCATATAGATATAGAATTTTAAGTCTTTAAAAGAGTAAAAGTTAATGACTTTAGGATGTGATGCTTAGTTGAAGCATATAGTACCCAATAAGTTGAAAACTAAATTAGATAATAGAAAGTTATGAGATATCCAAAAGGATTAGATATAATCTTATAAAACCTAATAAACAAAATATTTGTTTCAATGAACATTTATAGGAGAATGGTTCTCAAGATAAGTAAAGGGAGTAAGATGAAATTTTGAAAGGTTCAAATCTTATGACAATACATCCAATTACATTTGATGTATACTTACAAGATTATGAGACGTTGAAGGATTCACTTTTGTGATAAATTCAAAGAGTTTTTTTTGGAGATTATTGTGAACTTATCATGCCTATAAGAAGGTTAATAGGACTATAGTTGTGATCTTTAGTAGAAATGTGTAGAGACATATTGCTCATAGAGAACAAGACTAGTCGATCTCATTAACTAAAGTAAGCTAAACAAACTTGTGGGTTCTGTTATATATCAAGTTCACTAAAATGACCTGATATGAGAAATTCATTTTGAATATTATTTCTATGTCTATGAAAATTCTCATTGTGATAATTATATAAGTTATTTTTTGACTTGAGATCTCCAAAATTTCTCATTGGATATAATGTGAACTATATAACTTAATCGTAGTTATTAGATATACAATGAACTATATGAGGGTAGTTGAGAGATCAATATAGGATTAATCACCCTAAAGTGATTAGGGAGAATGTTCTATTATTTTCAATTAGTATTGATTTGAGAAATCCTTAGCCAAGGTGAAATGAGACTTTGCAAATTAGTTTAATAAGTCATTAATAGAATTGATTAGAATCAAATAGAGTAGATATTAAGTTCACACTCTATGTCTAACAAAAAAATTATATGATAAAAGGATTGAATTGTATAGAAAAGTCATACACGGAAAGATTAGTCAAAATCACTTTAATATTCTTAAATATTTGACGTGTTACTAAACATCAATATTGTTCCATAGATATAAGTAATTTAATTAGAAAATTAAAGATGACTTAAAGGTTTTTAATTTATCTAATCCTAAAAATAATTTACGACTACAATTTATATTCATTGCTAACATATATAAGAACCTAATAGATCACACACAAGGAATGAGTTGAAGAGAGAAAAAGTTTTTTAATCACGTTGGAAATGATTGTCAAGTTTAAGAAACTTTAAGGTTAAATATGAGATATTTAAAAAATAAGAACCAATATGAGATATTCAATCTTATTTAGGTATAATTAGTATTTAAATAAAATTATTTTTAATTCTAGTTAAACCTAATTGATTTAGAATTTTATCCTACTTAAATTACTAAACGGTATAAACTCTATTATAAATAGACTTAGGTTCTAAAGAAACTAGCACTTCTTGTTTAATCTTTTCCATACTAATTGTAAAGTTTTCTCAATAAGTTTTATAAATATCGTTAGAAGTCACGCACGTGTGTAGCTATAGTGGTCGAGATGAGTCAATGTTAGAAATTGTTTGATAGTAACAATAAGAAAAGGATCAAGCTCCACATTAAAATACAAATTATGATTCACGCTTTATTATATTTTATATGTTAATCTTGTTATACAATTTAAGTAATTTTGGTTTTTAGAAAATTTAACAAATTTTTTTTAATTATGCTATGCGCAAGATTGGACTCTGCCCTAATTTCCTAACAATTTTTTATTTTTCTCAATATACAATCATTGAGTAGTTTCCTTTGATAAAATTTTTAAGTTATATTTTTAATAAGATTTAAGGATATTATGCAACCACACTCAACTAGGTTAAATTTTTTTTTTATGCTTATAGTTTCATGTTCTTGACACTTTCTTATTTAAAAAAAGGCTACTTTAAAGTTAGTCTAAGATAGGTAATACTTTAATTTCTTAAAATTGCTTTTGATTAATTTTAGATAAACTTTTATACGTTCTAATTAATAAAATTACTCATAATTTCCTAATAAGATAAGCATAATTAAATCACAAGTATATAAATCTAACATATCTATTCCCCTTAAAAAATGTGTCAAATATGCTCTTATTGATCACTAACATATATAGTTGTTTTAATTGGAAATATTGATGCACTCTAGCTATTGCAATTTAATATGCTAGCTTTGACTGCAAGGCATAATTTATGTAAAATATACTTTTATGGTGTTCCAGAAAGAACTCACAGAAGGTTACTCTGTATGAAATAAAAGATAAGGTTGATGTGACCAAAAAGTTAAAAGTTAGCACTTTTCACAGTTATAAAATTCTCTTTATTAATCATATAACAACAACAACAATAATAACAATACCCAGTGAGAGTATCACTAAAATACAGGATCTTGGGAGGTCTAATAGTATACAGCCTTACCCCTATATGGTACATATATTGCAAATTAATAATAATACAAAATATAAATAAATATGTATAACTAAAGATATAAAAATATGTAATACAATACATTTAGAACATGGTAAAGATTAACAATACAAGATAAAATAAGTAAATTAAACAAATTAGGAAAAAAAGAGACAAGTGCAAGAATAAATCACACTAGCCATTATAATAAAGTAAATAGACTAAATAAGAAACTACTTAGGCTTAATAACTTGGACAGAAGTACTACTTAATCAAAATGTTAAGGCTACCTATAAAATGAATAACTTGAAGGAAAAAGTTTAGAGAACTTAAGAGAACGATAAAGACCTCTCTACATGAGATCTTTTATCCATATCCTCATATGCTAAAATTTTCTATTACGAGCCATGTCCTTGGTAAGTTCCAACAAAGCCATATCTACGTGCAAGCGCTTTCATACTGGCTACTACGGTCACAACGTCTTTATCTGAGCATGCACTTTATGAAATGCAACAAATACAGAATATGTCATGTCTAACAGTCACATATGATGCACAGTCAGAAATCTCATAGTCATCAGACCTAATCCGGTATTCAACTTTCGTTGAGAAATCACATAGCATGATACACATTCAGAATCTCATAGTCTTCGGACCTAAGTCCAGCATTCAACTTTCGTTGAGAATTTACATAGCATTCAGAATTTCAAAGCAATCAGAGCACTTCCAATACATTCCCGAATATTAAACTCCTCGAACCTTAAGTCCAAAATTCAGAACACAATCAGTACATATCAAATTCAATTAGTCATTCTTATTCACATACAAGTAGAGGCATACAAAACACTTCCAATACATACCCGAATATCAATCTCCTCGGACAATTAAAGTCTAGAATTCATAATCAAATCACAAACAGTTCAATAATTGGAACTCAAATAAATCAAATCAATAATAGGAAAATCATCTAGGTTGACTCACAGTACGCTCCAATATGCTATTGCCTGGATGGATCAGCAATGTTTGACTAGCGTCCAATGTGCTCCTCTATATCATATAAAACACATTTACAAATATCACACTTTTGCACAAATGTAATTATTCCTTTATGCACATCCACTTATATAAAATATGCATAATTCATGTTTAATGACAATTTCGGGTATCTTATTGTGATCCTTATCATCAAATCATTCAGATATTGAAACCCTCATTAATATCATTTGTACTTATAATTTGGACCATAATAAAACAATGTGAAATCAATTTCATAACCTAATTGACCACTTCATATTTTTCTAACAACATACTTTCGGATCAACTTTGCATAATCATTCTGATAAGGTAAATGAAAAAATTAGGTAACATTTCCTTCTATAAAGTTTTCCCTATTTTTCTTAGGTTTCCAATGATACAAAATTCATCCAATTTGGTTTATTATACTGAAAGTTATACTCAAAAGATTTTAGACCATTCTTAAGCTTCAGCAGAATTCTTATCTCAACTTCCAATTAGATTTTGAAATTCTTAGAGGCAGAATTAGAATTTAATCTCTTCATAAAATTTGTATCCTTATGTCTCTAGTTTAATAATAATTAATAATCATCTCATTATGAGGTTCACAAATCATGATATAGTCCAATTACCAAAGTAGGTTCAGTAAAAATCATCCCAATTATCATACTTCAGCACAGTCACATTTCCATCTTAAATTCATCAAACCATCCACTTCATAAAGTCCTAATTTTTTATTTAGATGAAGATAAATGTCTTATGAGTCCATTGGTTCAAGAATCAAGTCATTTGGACATCGGGTGAAGAAGTTATAGCAAATTGCATGACAGATGTTCAGAACCAAACTCCCATCGGTATAACGTTGAAAGTCACGATCGTGCAGCACTTGCGAATTTGTGATCGCGCATCCTCCTTTTTCTTCTTCACCGAACTGAGTATTTTCCCTCTCTTTCATTTATTTCCAGATTTTCAACTTATAACTGTTAAGTCAAAATGACTTCACGATTAATAATTTTGATGAAAATCAAATAATAATAAGATTAGAGAGTGATGAACCGTTTTGGTAAACGGAAGAAAATGAGACAAAGCGGAGCAAAAAATAAGACAAAGCGGAGCAAAAAATAAGACGAAGCTGAGGTCAAACTAAGACGAAGTGGAGAAGAAAATAAGACGCAAGAAAGTAAGACGAAGTGGAGAAGAAGATAAGATGCAAGAAAGTAAGACGAAGCGGAGCAGAAAATAAGACGCAAGAAAGTAAGATGAAGCAGAGAAGAAAATAACACGCAAGAAAGTAAGACGAAGCGGAGCAAAAAATAAGACGAAGCGGAGAAGAAAATAAGACGAATGAAAGTGAGACGAAAGAAGCACTAAGACGAAGACCCGATACTACGTCGGATGGTTAATCAGTTTGAGTTAGTTACAGAACTCAACTGAATAACTGTTTCT
>JANIHZ010132538.1:0-11848 GCA_027478365.1 Erythroxylum rufum
CCTTGGACTTAAAGAGTTCTTTAAGGTTTATTATTTGAAAACTTAGTGATTTTCACTCCCATCAAGATTTGTTCTGAGCTATGATAGCCAAAGCTCATTTTTCAAGAGGATTTTCTCACATTTAATCATTATTTAAATTTTCAATTTTTTCCCAAAAATCCAGGAATACCTTTTTACATACTTCTCTTACAATTAGCTCAATTTTATTAGTTTTCTCAAAGAACTAAAACCCCCTCCTAACCAATTTAGTTTGTAATTCATGACATATAGGCTAGCTTAGCTCCATTGCATTAGTTTCTGATTAAGTGAGATGACCCAAGGTTGCACTCTATATTGTAATCCTTGGAATTAAATTTTTGATTCAACCTCCAAGAGTAAAACCGAAAGACAAAACGACGGATCATTAGCTCTTTATGGGTCTCCAAATGGATGGAGCGTTTCCCTTTCTCTTCGTCTTCTCTCGAAGCTTCACTCTCGATTTTCTCCCAGTGGAAAACGCCAAACTATTCATCCCCGAGTGATGTCACCATCTGTTTGCTTTTAAATGAAAACTTAGGGTGAAATTGTCACACTTGTGATTTTATGTGTCATGGGTGTGAGAGGTGTATCACACCTATGACACACCTATTCATGGGCATGAGAATGGTCTCATGCCCATGTAACTTGTAACGCCCCATACTAGGGGTTAGAAAATTATGGAATTTCAGTGCACCTTATGCTTTGTATAATTGAGAATTTGCTTGTTTGTGCCTAAGCATTTTGGACACATATAATTATTGTGCATGCATTCATAACATTTTTCGGGTAAATTGAATATATAAATGCGATTAAATTGTGGAAAATTTATTCTGAGGCTATTGGAATTATTTTTGAATTATTTTAGAATTTTAGAGTATTTTAGATTAGAAATTAAAAAAATGGACAAAATCATGTGTAACATATGGACTTATAGCTATGAGACAAATGGTAGCTTATCGAGTGGACAAGTGGAAGACATGCAATGGAGACATGTGTTAAAGCACTAATGAAACACCTAGGCACGTTTTTAACAAAGAACAGATTCTGCATTCATGAACTTCCTTCTTGCTTTACCATCACCGAAACACCATCTTGTTCACTTATGTATATTGAATTTTGGATAATCTATCAATGTTACACCTTGTGAAATCTTCTGCCATTAGGGGTTTTTGATTTTTACTAAATCTTGGTGTCTTTCCAACATCAAAATTTCTTGTTTGCTTACCAAAATTCTGGAATTTTATTGAAGAGAGAGAAGCTAAGTCAAGTAAGTTTTATGCACGTTTTAATGTTTTAAATGGATGCATGCGTGAATGGTGTATATTTTCATGCTTGTGGATTTCTGCATGTGTAATGGTGTTGATGCATGTGTGGGTGGTGAAAGAAGAAGCAAATTCGGTGATATGATTAACAAGATGAAGAGTTATAGTCATTGGAATATGATATATGCAGTATTTTACTGAACATACATCTGTATTTAGGACATAACATGATCCATGAATATCAAAATTGTATGAAGTTAAATTTAAATTAAACTAGAAAGATATATCTATAACTTTCATGAAGGAGTCAATTTTTGATATTTGTCAAAAAGTGTGTCAAAATTTGGCTTGAACTGGAGTTTCTGGATTATGTCATTTCTTGTGAATAGTATGTAGTACTTTGCTGATAACTTTCAACATATTCAACCAAATTGCACAGCATTGCTGCCGTTAGAAACTTGAGACAAAAAGGAACAATTGTTAAGAAGAACATTTGGCCTAAATCCTTCGTTTTTATTGTCAAAATGATCGGGTAAAAATGGCCTGAAAGTTTGTTTTGGGAAGAGCTGGAAAAATAAGTAAGGTGAAGAAGAAGGATTCACAGGCCCACCGGAGTATCACAATCATGCATGTGCACAATCGCGACTTTGCAGGACCACCCGGAGTGTTGCGGTCGTGCATATACACAATCACGACTTCCCTGTTTATCCAAAGTAGGGTATTTTTTTGAACATACTTTGATCTTTTTGCTATAACTTCTTCATTTGACATACAAATGACTTCATTCTTGAACCAATGGACTCTTAAGGAATTGATCGTCATCTACACAAAATATTATATTTTTCTGAACTGAATTGATTAATGAATTTGAGATCAAAGTGTGACTGTACTGAAGTACGATAACTGGGACGTTTTTACTGAACATACTTCGGTACTTTACTTATATCTGGATCTGTGGATTTCCAAATGGAGTGATTCTTATTTTAAATTAACTTAGAGTCATAAATCTACAAATTGTCTGAAGTGATTGAATTCTAATTCTGCCTCTATGAATTTCAGAATCTGATTGGAAGTTGAGATAAGAATTTTGTTGAAGCTTAAGAATAGTCTGAGATCTTGTGGGAATAACTTTCAGTATACTGACCCAAATTAGATAAACTTAATATCATTGGAAACCTAAGAAAAGAGGGACAACTTTCTAAAAGGAAGTATTACCTAATTACCTCACCTTTATGATGACGATAATTGAGCAATGCGGACCCGAAAGTTAGTTGTGAAATAAATCTGGATTGAGGAATTGGGTATGGTTTCACATGATTAATTATGTGACAAGATTAAGGATAAGAAACCCGAAATTTGTCATGAAAATGCATCATGCATGTTTATTATGCATGAATGTGCATAATTGAATTCATAATTGTGCACGATAGTGATATGTGTGTGTATTAAATGTTTTAGAGGAACCCATCGAGTGACCGAATCCAGATATTGTCGGGACGTCAAAGCAATAAGCAATAAGCAATAAGGGAGCTTTAGTAAGTAATTTAGTTGGTCTTATCTGTAAGTAAGTCTTGATGAATATTTGTAAGTAATTACTTTTTGTATGTAATTCAAATAGTCAAATTTGATAGTTTTTCTTTGACTATTTTGTTTGCTACTTCTTTTGGTCCATTAAATGATTTTCAAAGCTGTTTGATGATAGGTAAATTGAATTTCAGACATTTCTATTTTAAATCTATTAAGTCCTAGCTGTGGGTAAATAGGCATGCCAAGAAGGGTCTACAGCTGCTCTTGTACTGACATTTCGGTGTCTCCTATTATTGACACTTTGGTGTCTCCTGTTATTGACACTTCGGTGTTTCCTATATTGAGACCTAAGTCTCTCCTGATCTATGATGCCATTTATGGTATCTCCTGTATAATTCCCGTTACCCACTTCTATTTAGGGATTTTCAGTCTAACTTGTTTTGCACTTTGATATCTGATAAGTTTTGATACGAAATAAATCATATTTTGATCTGGTGGGTTAACACCCTATTCTAAAAATTAGTTCTGTATTCTAAATGTTCTGCTTTGCTATTGGAGATGACCGACTTTAGCATGAGAAGTATTTTCGTTAATAAATGATATTCTGTTCTGAAATTCTTTATGTTGAGATGCTTATGCTATCATATGGCTCAATATTTGTTGTGGTTAAACATAGTTTAGTTATTACTCACTAAGTTATATGCTTAGCGAGGTGGATTTGCCCCGTGTAGGTTCAAAGAGAAGGACGTAGGGATTTGGGACAAGTCAACTGCAATGGCCAAAGGAGTCTGAATTTTTGTTTTCATAAAAATGTACTTTGAGTTTTTGGTTAGAAGGTTTGTAGTAACCTTAATTCAGACTGCTTTCTGAATTTATGACATGTATGTATAAAGTGTTCAGTATGCTTTAGAATATTTATTTTTGAATGTTATGCTTCTGCAAAATGTTTCACATTCGGTATGTTATATTCTGTTTTTACGTGGTGCTCGCACTATCCTCCCAGGGGGTATTGTGGCGTTACATCTTTTTGGTATCAGAGAGTGGTTTAGGCGATTCTGGTTTAACCAGCGCTTAACTATTGCTTTTATTGAATGTACAAGTTGTGTTTTGGCGTAATACGGTGTCCCATATTTTGTCTATAGAATTTACAATGGAAGGATCTTGCGACTCTGTTGACGAAGTTGCTGAGAGCAATCAGCCGGAGCAAACTCATCCAGAAATACCTGGACCCTCAGGGATCAATTGAGGTGAGGCTGGGATGCCACCTCCTCCTCCAGCTCAGGGAGGGGCTCTGTTTAAGCTATCCCGGGATATGATGATGTTGCTGCATTGAATGACAGAATCCAGGGCTCCAATTGATCGGATGAGGAAGTATAGAGCTAAGGAATTTACTGAGGCATCTCTGGAGGAATCTGAAAAGGCTGAGTTCTGGATTGAGAAGGTGAAGAAGGTACTGGATGAGATCAGTTTTCTAGCTGAGCAGATGGTGCACTATACTGTCTCCCTTCTGCAGGGAGAAACTTATGAATGGTGGAAGTTCGTTCTGAGGAGTTCTCAGCTTCCAGTACCTTTGACTTGGGATTTCTTTGCCCAAGAATTTAAAACTAAGTATGTGATGGAGGCATACAGAAAGGAAAAATGGAAGCAATTTTTGAATCTGAAGCAGAGGAATTTGTTAATTGCTGAGTATGATCGGGAGTTCAACCGACTCAGCAAGTATGCCCCTAAATTTGTGCTTACTGAGTAGTTCCGATGTCACCAATTTGAGGATAGATTGCATGATTCCATCAAGGAGCATCTAGAAGCATTTACTTTGTTGTAGCAAGTGATGTACCATCAGCTGGTATAGGTTGCAATGAAAATAGAGAGACAAGAGATGGTCAGGAAAGAAAGAAGTCAGCGGAGGGGCTATGTTAGAGAAGGACAGTCCTTGAGCAAACGAAGTAGAGAAGGTGCTTCTTCTGCACCAGAAGTTACTTAGCAATCTGTAGCTCGAGGAAGGTCAAAAAACTATCCCTCAATGACTACTTCTGGTAAGGGTTCATTTAAAGGCCGAGGTTCTGGTGCCCTGGAATGCCCTCATTGCTTTATACAGCATTGGGGTGTTTACTAGAGGGGTACAGGTGCATGTTTCTGCTGTGGCAGTACTGAGCATCAGATAGCTAGTTGCCCTCATGGACAAGCTCAGACAACACAAGCTAACAAGGAGGTCTCGCACGCACCTGTTGGGAACAGAGGACGAAGTAGAAGTTAAGGAAGATATAATCAGGACGAACCTAATCTAAGTTTCCACTCAAAAACCGTGAGTCGACCAGCTATGTCTTCTACTTCAGCTCGAGCTTACGCATTGGTAGCTGGCGAGGATCAGGACACACCAGACGTCATTGCTGGTATAGTTCTCCCTTTGATTTTGATATGCATACATTGATTGATACTAGATCCACTCATTTGTACATATGTGTTGGAGAAATGTTTAATAAGGGTATGTTAAGTTTAATGATGCAACTATTCAGATCAGGTATGAATTTAGAGGATGAAATTTCTTAAGGAGGAAAGAATTATAACGCCCCATACTAGGGGTTAGAAAATTATGGAATTTCAGTGCACTTTATGCTTTGTATAATTGAGTATTTGGTTATTTGTGCATAAGCATTTTGGACACATACAATTATTGTGCATGCATTCATGAAATTTTTTCGGGTAAATTGGAAATATAAATGTGATTAAATTGTGGAAAATTTATTCCAAGACTATTGGAATTATTTTGGAATTTTTGGGAATTTTGGAGTATTTTAGATTAGAAATTAATCGACAAATGGACAAAATCATGTGTAACATGTGGACCTATAGCTATGAGACAAATGGTAGCTTATCGAGTGGATAAGTGGAAGACATGCAATAGAGACATGTGTTAAAGCACTAATGAAACACCTAGGCACATTTTTAACAAAGAACAAATTCTGCATTCATGAACTTCCTTCTTGCTTTACCATCACCGAAACACCATCTTGTTCACTTATGTATATTGACTGTTGGATAATCTATCAATGTTACACCTTGAGAAGTCTTCTACTATTTGGGGTTTTTGATTGTTACTAAATCTTGGTGTCTTTCCAACATCAAAATTTCTTGTTTGCTTTCCAAAATTCTGGAATTTTGCTAAAGAGAGAGAAGCTAAGTCAAGTAAGTTTTATGCACGTTTTAATGTTTTAAATGGATGCATGCGTGAATGGTGTATATTTTCATGCTTGTGGATTTCTGCATGTGTAATGGTGTTGATGCATGTGTGGGTGGTGAAAGAAGAAGCAAATTCGGTGATATGATTAACAAGATGAAGAGTTATAGTCATTGGAATATGATATATGCAGTATTTTACTGAACATACATCTGTATTTAGGACATAACATGATCCATGAATATCAAAATTGTATGAAGTTAAATTTAAATTAAACTAGAAAGATATATCTATAACTTTCATGAAGGAGTCAATTTTTGATATTTGTCAAAAAGTGTGTCAAAATTTGGCTTGAACTGGAGTTTCTGGATTATGTCATTTCTTGTGAATAGTATGTAGTACTTTGCTGATAACTTTCAACATATTCAACCAAATTGCACAGCATTGCTGCCGTTAGAAACTTGAGACAAAAAGGAACAATTGTTAAGAAGAACATTTGGCCTAAATCCTTCGTTTTTATTGTCAAAATGATCGGGTAAAAATGGCCTGAAAGTTTGTTTTGGGAAGAGCTGGAAAAATAAGTAAGGTGAAGAAGAAGGATTCACAGGTCCACCGGAGTGTCGCGGTTGTGCATGTGCATGATCGTGGTTGTGCATGTTCACAATCGCGACTTCGTAGGACCACTCGAAGTGTTGCGGTCGTGCATGTTTATCCAAAGGAGGGTATTTCTTTTGAACATACTTTGATCTTTTTGCTATAACTTCTAGATACAACATCCCAATGACTTGATTCTTGAACCAATGGACTCTTAAGAAATTTATCTTTATCTCCACCAAATATTAGATTTTTTGGAACTGAATTGATTAATGAATTTGAGATGAAAGTGTGACTGTACTGAAGTATAATAACTGGGATGTTTTTACTAAACATACTTCGATAATTTACTTATATCTAGATCTTTGGATTTCCAAATGGAATGATTCTTGTTTTAACTTAAACTAGAGTCATAAGGCTACAAAATTTATGAAGTGATGGAATTATAATTCTACCTCTAAGGATTTCAAAATCTGATTGGAAGTTGGGAAAAGAATTCTATTGAAGCTTAAGAACAGTATGAAATCTTATGGGAATAACTTTCAGTATACTGACCCAAATTGGATGAACTTAGTATCATTGGAAACCTAAGACAAAGAGGGACAACTTTCTAAAAGGAAGTATTATCTAATTAGCTCACCTTCCTGATGAGAATAATTGAGAAATGTGGACCCAAAAGTTGGTTTTGAAATAAATCTGGAATGAGGAATTGAGTATGGTTTCACATGATTAATTATGTGAGAAGATTAAGGATAAGAAACCCGAAATTTGTCATGAACATTCATCATGCATATTCAGTATACATCAATGTTCATAATTAAATTCATAATTGTGCACAATAGTGATGTGTGTTTGTATTAAATGTTTTAGAGGAACCCAATGAGCGACCGAATCCAAATATTGCCGGGACATCGAGGCAATAAGCAATAAGGGAGCTTTAGAAAGTAATTTAGTTGGTCTTATCTATAAGTAAGTCTTGATGAAGATTTGTAAGTAATTTATATGGTATATTTTTTTGTAAGTAATTTAAATGGTCAAATTTGATAGTTTTGCTTTGACAGTTTTGTTTGCTACTGCTTTTGGTCCACTGAATGATTTAAAAAGCTGTTTGACGATAGGTAAATTAAATTTTAGATATTTCTATTTTAATTCTGTTAAGTCCTAGTTGTGGATAAATAGGCATGCCTAGAAGGGTCTGCAACTACTCATGTACTGACATTTCGATGTCTCCTGTTATTGACACTTCTGTGTTTCCTGTATTAAGGCCTAAGTCTCTCCTGATATATGATTCCATTTATGGTATCTCCTGTATATGTACCGTTACCCACTTCTATTCAAGGATTTTCAGTCTAACATGTTTTACACTTTGATATCTGATAAGTTTTGATACGAAATAAATCATATTTTGATATGATGGGTTAACACCCTATTCTGAAAATCAGTTCTATTTTCTGAATGTTTTGCTTTGCTATTGTAAATGACTACCTTTAGCATGCGAAGTATTTTCGTTAATAAATGATATTATGTTCTAAAATTCTTTATGTTGAGATGCTTATGCTATCATATGGTTCAGTATTTGTTGTAGTTAAACATAGTTTAGTTATTACTCACTAAGTTATATGCTTAGCACGGTGGATTTGCCCCGTGTAGGTTCAGAGAGAAGGACGTAAGGATTTGGGATAAGTCAACTGCAATGGCTAAAGGAGTATGAATTTTTGTTTTGATAAAAATGTACTTTGAGTTTTTGGTTGGAAGGTTTGTAATAACCTTAATTCAGGTTGCTTTCCGAATTTATGATATGCATGTATAAAGTGTTCCGTATGCTTTAGAATGTTTATTTTTGAATGTTATGCTTCCATAAAATGTTTCGTATTTAGTATGTTATGTTCTGTTTTTACGTGGCGCTCGCACTATCCTACCAGGGGGTATTAGGGCGTTACATAAATGGTTGCACATCCATGAGACATGCTCATGACTGTACAATTATTTAGTCTAGCTGTGAGCTCTTCTGCAACTTCTCTTCATGTTATTTTCCATTTTCTTATCTTCTTCTTGATTTAATCTTCTTGTTGTTCCATGAAGACATGTGAGTGTGATTCTTCAAAAAATGACCCAAATATTGTGCTTTCAACTCACTTCATCTCCTTCGCTTCTAAATTGGGCCTAAAAACTTATATGAGCTAAAGTGAGTATAATAAGCCTTTTCGTTTCAATAATCATTAAGTATTATTGAATAAATATTCAATCAATTAAGCACATATCACTGGTGCTACCTATACACACGTAACTAATGAACTGTTTTCTTAACGAGATTAATTATCATGATCAAAGAGTAATGTTATGCATAGAAATAGGCAAAATATGAATCAAAACATGTAAATTGTAGCTCATAAGGATCTCTACTATCAATATTCAACCAACTATAGATGTGAAGTGGAAGAGTTACAATAAATCAACCAATCAATCATGGAAAAATCCAGAAATGAGTTCCACCAGATCAATTTTTTACTATAAACCATAAAAAGACACTTGAACTATAGCACTCGATCTCAAACACCCCAAGTAGCAAAAGGATTTCAAATATTTACCAACTAAAGTAGTAAGTGAAGTGTTTAATCGTAGCACACAAAAGTATTTCTCAAGTATTAAACTTGGCCACCAATTAATTACATGACCATCTAGTATAATATGGTAAGACAATGAAACTAGTAATAGAAGAGGTAAAATAAATACGAAAAGAAAAAGATAAAAACCAATTCAATGCATAAAACTAGAGCTGGAAAATCAAGTATTGATTTAGTAGCAATAAAGTAATACATAATCGAAATCAAATCTTGATGTAATAGCTTCATAATCGATGAACACTAGCTTCACCAATCAATTTTTTTCTTTTATTTGGGAGAAATATTGCTAGTCTTTACTTCTTCTTTTGCTTTATGTGGCATCTTGTAGAGTATAGTAAACAATACCACATGAAGCCAAACATTTTATTGGTTGAATAACCCATAAGATGTCATTGACGACATGGCACAGATGGTCATTCTTAAAGACATCTTTTTTATAAGAAAATTTAGGGTTTAAAGTATATTTTAATGGTAGGAGGAATGAACAATAGTTAACAAATGTGAAAGATTTTCAAAATTCAGGGAGTCCTACAAATTTAACCTTAAACTATAATCTTAAATTGTATTCAAGACTAATCTAAATATTATAAATGTACTTGAAAATATCTTTTTCTCCAACTTTAGCATCCAATTGTTGATATAGTTTCTCGTAAGCTCAACTTTTAGCCTCTGATATTATCAACTTCTTCTTTTTCTTTGCCAGTTTATACCTTTCTCTATTACTAAATCTCTCCACCTCTGTGATGTTATCCATTAGAGCTTTATAAGTAGTCTCCTTAAACTTAACTCTTTCTTGAACATCTTCATTAGACCACCAAAATTCCCTCTTACTACCCCTTGGCCCTTTAGAAGCACCCTATGTCTCTAAAATTATATTCCTTATAAGGGTTGCAACTCTCTCGCATATTTGGTTAACATCTCCTACAAGATTCCAATCTTCTCCATACATTACTCTATCCCTAAATTATTTCACCATATCCCCTTTCAATGATCTTTTGCACATGAAAATAATTGTACATGTATTCATGGATAATTCCGGGTATAAATTAATTGTGATGTGATATTATTGAGAATTATGAAATTGTTGTATTGAAAATTTAATTAGAGAGTGTAGCTATTAATTTTGAAATTTGGTAAATTTTAGGATTTATTTATGAAAATGTGGATATCATTGTACTAGGAAAAATGCCACTTGGCAAGTAAATTGATGTATGGAAAATAGAAATAGGAATCAAATGATATTGGAGAATTGTTAAAAAAAATGACTTTGAAAATGTCGGAGATGACTTAGAATTTGTAAGAAGATGGTATTGAAAATTGTGGAGATAATTGTAATAAAAAGATGGGAGTTATTGGAAATAGTTCAAATAGAACTAGCTAGTTTGGGGAAATTAGCTAATGTCTTTAAAAGTGGACAAGTGTGCAAGTTTTATGTTAAATTTTCTTAACCTTGAAAGACAAGTTACTGTTCTTGTCTTCATCTCTCTCGTAGCTTTCTTCTCCAAAGTTGTTTCTTTCTGTAACTTAGAGTTTTTCATCAAAACTCCACCAAAGTTAAACCTTGTTTTTATCTGTTCATTTCTACTCCCAACTTCAGTTTTCTTCTCTTTGCATTAAGAAATACCGAAGCCTGCCAACCCCCTAAAGTGGTATACCTGAGTTGCATAAAAACTAGAACTTTTTGAGGTTTTGACGAAGTTGGAGTTATCTGCCGTTATTGGAAGAAAGGGCTAAGATTAGAATAAGTTTGAAACAGGAGGAACCTGAATGTGTTGTTGCTACTTTCAGATTAAGACCGATACTCAGAGAGAAGGTTAGGGAGTTACAAGTGTAGGATGCAGAATTGAGCAAGCTCTGAGAAGAAATTCAAAATGGCAAGAAGTCTAAAGTGGTAATGAGGGATGATGGACTTGTGACTGTAGGAAATAGACTATGTATTCCGAATGTCAAGGAAGTGAAGGATGAGATACTGGATAAGGCACAAAATGCGCCTTATGCCATGCACCCAGGTAGCACCAGGATGTGCAGAGATCTAAAAGAGCATTTTTTGTGGAAAGGCATAAAAAGAGATGTAGCAGAGTATCCAAGTAAGTGTCTAGTGTATCAGTAAGTCAAGGCTGAACACTAGGCACCTTCAGGCAAGTTAAGGCCTTTGTCCATTCCTTAGAGGAAGTGGAAAAGAGTAACCATGGATTTTCTAATGGGTTTGCCTAAGACTAGTAAGAAGCAAGATGCCATATGGGTTATTATCAATCGGTTGACAAAGTCAGCCCATTTTATAGTGATCAAACAAACTGATTCTTTACATGTGCTAGCAAAGAAGTATATTGATGAGATAGTGAGACTACATATGATTCTAGATTCTATAGTTTCTGATAGAGATCCTCGGTTTACTTCAAGATTTTGGGAAAACCTAAACTGAAATTTCATTTAGACTTATTCTGAACATTTGTGGGTCTATGTCTCTAGTTTATTTAGAGACAAGAATCATCGCATTTGGAGATCCCATAACAAAGTTATGGCTGAAAGATTCAAACAGGGTCTTGACCTCAATCATATTACACCTATCTTGGCGAAATTAGTATAGCTTTCATATGGGATATCAGATTAAGATCATCTTAGGGCATCTTTATAGAAGACTTCGAGAT
>JANIHZ010132562.1:0-22908 GCA_027478365.1 Erythroxylum rufum
TTCATATTTTGTGATGATTATTAGATTTTTTTTGTCAAAGAGAAAGATGCCAAAAAAAAGAAAAAGTGCATATGAAAATTTGCTCCATCCTGATCGATGATCAACCAACCTCTGATCGTGATGAAATTTTAGTATGTTGTTTTTGAGTCTTTCGTCTTGAAATCCAACGGTTAGAATCTGATTTGAAGTGCTCTTACTTAGTATTTTCTATCTAGAATTTCTTATATATGTGTTTGTATTATGTCATATTTTTTGATACTTTTTAGATTTTTTGTGTATAAGAGAAAAGTGCATATCAAAATTTGCTCCAGCCTCGGTCGATAACCAACCGACCTTTGATCGGCATAAAATTTTAGTATATTGTTCCTGAGTTTTGCCTCTTCACGTCCAACGGTTAGAATCTGATTTGCAGCTCTCTAACTTTTCTTGTATACGAATTTGTATTATGCCATATTTTCTGATGATTATTAGATTTTTTTTGCCAAAGAGAAAGATGCCCAAAAAAAGAAAAAGTGCATATCAAATTTGCTCCAGCCTGGTCAATGATCAATCGACCTCTGATCGAGATCAAATTTAAGTATGTTGTTCCTAAGTCTCATCTCTTTACTTCCAACGGTCAGAATCTGATTTGGAGCTCTCTAACTTAGTATTTTTTGTCCAGTATTTCTTGTATACGAGTTTGTATTATGTCATATTTTGTGATGATTATCAGATTTTTTTGATCAAAGAGAAAGATGCCCAAAAAAAGAAAAAGTACAAATTAAATTTGCTCAAGCCTGATCGATGATCAATCGACCTCTAATCGGGATAAAATTTTAGTATGTTGTTCCTGAGTCTTGCCTCTTGACATCTAACGGTTAGAATCTGATTTGGAGCCCTCTAACTTCGTACTGTCTACCTAGCATTTCTTGTATACGAGTTTATATTATGTCATATTTTGTGATGATTTTTAGATTTTTTTTGTCAAAGAGAAAGGTGCCCAAAAAATAGAAAAAGTGCATATCAAAATTTGCTCCAGCCTGATCGAGGATCAATCGACCTTTGATCGGGATGAAATTTTAGTACGTTTTTCCTGAGTCTTGCCTTTGACATGCAACAGTTAGAATCTATTTTGGAAATCTCTAACTTAGTATTTTCTATCTAGTATTTCTTGTATACGAGTTTGTATTATGTCATATTTTGTGATGATTATTAGATTTTTTGTCGAAGAGAAAGATGCCCAAAAAAAGAAAAAGTGCGTGTCAAAATTTGCTCCAGCTTGATCGATGATCAATCGACCTTTGGTCGGGATGAAATTTTAGTACGTGTTTCCTGAGTCTTACCTTTTGACATCCAACGGTTAGAATCAGATTTGGAGTCCTCTAACTTAATTTTTTCAATCTAGGATTTCTTGCATACGTGTTTGTATTATGTCATATTTTGTCATGATTATTTGATTTTTAGTGTCAAAGAGAAAAGTGCCCAAAAAAGAGAAAACGTATATAAAAATTTGCTCCGTCCTGATTGATGATCAACCGACCTCTGATCGGGAAGAAATTTTAGTATGTTGTTCCTGAGTCTTGCCTTTTAACATCCAACGGTTAGAATCTGATTTGGAGCACTCTAACATACTATTTTCTATCCAGCATTTCTTGTATACGCGTTTATATTATGTCATATTTTGTGATGATTATTATATTTTTTTATCAAAGAGAAAGATGCCCAAAAAAAGAAAAAGTGTGTATCAAAATTTGCTCTAGCTTGATCGATGATCAATCGACCTTTGATCGGGATGAAATTTTAGTACGTTGTTCCTGAGTCTTACTTTTTGACATCCAACAGTTAGAATCGGATTTGGAGTCCTCTAACTTAATTTTTTCAATCTAGGATTTCTTGCATACGTGTTTGTATTATGTCATATTTTGTGATGATTATTTGATTTTTAGTGTCAAAGAGAAAAGTGCCCAAAAAAGAGAAAACGTATATCAAAATTTGCTCTGTCCTTATTGATGATTAACCGACCTCTGATCGGGAAGAAATTTTAGTATGTTGTTCTTGAGTCTTGCCTTTTAACATCCAACGGTTAGAATCTGATTTGGAGCATTCTAACTTACTATTTTCTATCCAGCATTTCTTGTATAGTTGTTTATATTATGTCATATTTTGTGATGATTATTAGATATTTTTATCAAAGAGAAAGGTGCCCAAAGAAAGAGAAAATGCATATCAAAGCTCGCTTCAGCCTGACCGATGATCAACCGACCTCTGATCGAGATGAAATTTTAGTATGTTGTTTCTGAGTCTTGCCTATTAACATCCATTGGCTAGAATCTGATTTAGAGCGCTCTAACTCAGTATTTTCTATCTAGCATTTCTTTAATACATCTCTGTATTATGTTATATTTTGTGATAAATATTAGATTATTTGTGTCAAAGAGAAAAGTGCCTAAAAAGGAGAAAGTGCATATTAAAATTTGCTCCGGCCTCGATCGACAACCAACCAACCTCAGATCTGGATAAAATTTTAGTATGTTGTTCCTAAGACTTGCCTCTTGACATCCAACGGTTAGAATCTGATTTGGAGCTCTCTAACTTTTTATTTTCTATCCAATATTTCTTGTATATGAGTTTGTGTTATGTCATATTTTGTGATGATTATTAGATTTTTTTTTTCAAAGAGAAAGAATCCTAAAAAAGGAAAAAGTGGATATCAAAATTTGATCCAGCCTGATCGATGATCAATCGACCTCTGATCGGGATGAAATTTTAGTACGTTGTTCCTAAGTCTTGCCTCTTGACATCCAAAGGTTAGAATCTGATTTGGAGCTTTCTAACTTAGTATTTTCCATCTAGCATTTCTTGTATACGAGTTTGTATTATGTCATATTTTGTGATAATTATTAGGTTTTTTGTGTCAAAGGGAAAAGTGCCTAAAAAAGAGAAAGTGCATATCAAAATTTGCTCCAGCCTCGATCGACCACCAACTGACCTCTGATTGGGATAAAATTTTATTATGTTGTTCCTGAGTCTTGCCTCTTGACATCCAACGGTTAGAATCTGATTTGGAGCCGTCAAACTTAGTATTTTCTGTCTAGTATTTCTTGTATATGAATTTGTATTATGTCATATTTTTTGAGGATTGTTAGACTTTTTTTGTCAAAGAGAATGATGCCCAAAAAAAGAAAAAGTGTATATCAAAATTTGCTCCAGCCTGATCGATGATCAATCGGCTTCTGATCGGGATGAAATTTTAGTATGATATCCCTAAGTCTTGTCTCTTGACATCCAACAGTTAGAATCTGATTTGGAGCTCTCTAACATAGTATTTTCTGTCTAGCATTTCTTGTATACGAGTTTGTATTATGTCATATTTTGTGATGATTATTAGATTTTTTTTGTCAAAGAGAAAGATGCCCAAAAAGGGAAAAGTGCATATCAAAATTTGTTCCAGCCTGATTAATGATCAATCGACCTCTGATCGGGATATGCGTTGGTACTGAGTCTTGCATCTTGACATCCAACGGTTAGAATTTGATGTGGAGCTTTCTAACTTAGTATTTTTCCGTCTAGTATTTCTTGTATACCTGTTTATATCATGTCATATTTAATGATGATTATTAGATTTTTTTTAAAAAGAGAAAGATGCCCAAAAAAAGAAAAAGTGCATATCAAAATTTGCGTCAGCCTGTTAGATGATCAACCGACTTCTGATCGGGTTGAAATTTTAGTATGTTGTTTCTGAGTCTTGCCTCTTGACATCCATTGGTTAGAATCTGATTTGGAGCGCTCTAACTCAGTGTTTTCTATCTAGCATTTCTTGTATACGTCTTTGTTAATTGTCATATTTTGTGATAATTATTAGATTTTTTGTGTCAAAGAGAAAAGTGCCTAAATAAGAGAAAGTGCATATTAAAATTTGCTTCGTCCTCGATTGACAACCAACCGACCTCTAATCGGGATGAAATTTTAGTATGTTGTTACTGAGACTTGCCTCTTGACATCCAACGGTTAGAATCTGATTTGGAGCTCTCTAACTTTGTATTTTCTATCCAGTATTTCTTGTATACGAGTTTCTATTATGTCATATTTTCTGATGATTATTAGATTTTTTTTGTCAAAGAGAAAGATGCCAAAAAAAAAGTGCATATTAAATTTGCTCTAGCCTGATCGTTGATCAAGCGACCTCTGATCGAGATGAAATGTTTACATCTTGTTCCTGAGTCTTGCCTACAGACATCCAACAGTTAAAATCTGATTTGGAGCCCCCTAACTTAGTATTGTCTATCTAGCATTTCTTGCATACGAGTTTGTATTATGTCATATTTTGTGATGATTATTAGATTTTTTTTGTCAAAGAGAAGGATGCCCAAAAAAGGAAAAAGTTCATATCAAAATCTGCTCCGGCCTGATCGATGATCAATTGACCTCTGATCAGGATATACATTGTTCCTGAGTCTTGCCTCTTGACATCCATCAGTTAGAATCTGATTTGGAGCTCTCTAACTTAGTGTTTTCCGTCTTGTATACGTGTTTATATCATGTCGTATTTAATGATGATTATTAGATTTTTTTTAAATGAGAAAGATGCCCAGAGTTAGAATCTGCTCCGGCCTGATCGATGATCAATCGACCTCTGATTGAGATGAAATTTTTTTATTTTGTTCGCGAGACTTGTCTCTTGACATCCAACGATTAGAATCTGATTAGTAGGTCTCTAACTTAGTATTTTCTGTCCAGCATTTCTTGTGTATGAGTTTGTTTTATGTCATATTTTATCATGATTATTTGATTTTTTTTTTGTCAAAGAGAAAGGTGCCTAAAAACAGAGCAAATGCATATTAAAATTTTCTCTGGCCTGATCGATGATCAATCGATCTCTGATCGGGATAAAATTTTAGTATGTTGTTCTTGAGTCTTGCCTCTTGACTTTCAACTGTTAGAATATGATTTGAGCTCTCTAACTTAGTATTTTCTATCTAGCATTTCTTGTATACGTGTTTGTATTAGGTCATATTTTATGATGATTACTAGATTTTTTTTGTCAAAGAGAAAAGTGCCCAAAAAAGAGAAAGTGCATATCAAAATTTTCTCCAGCCTCGATCGATAACCAACCGACCTCCGATCAGGATGAAGTTTTAGTATGTTGTTCCTGAGTCCTACCTATTGATATCCAACGGTTAGAATCTGATTTGGAGCTCTTTAACCTAGTATTTTTTGTGTAGTATTTCATGTATACAAGTTTGTATTATGTCATATTTTTTGACAATTATTAGATTCTTTGTGTCAAAGAGGAAAGTGCAGAAAAAAGAGAAAGTGCATATCAAAATTTATTCCAGCCTCGATCGACAACCAATCGACCTCTGATCGGGACAAATTTAGTAAGTTGTTCCTGAGTCTTTCCTCTTGACATCCAACGGTTAGAATCTGATTTGGAGCTCTCTAACTTAGTATTTTCTGTCTACCATTTCTTGTATACGAGTTTGTATTATGTCACATTTTGTGATGATTATTAGATTTTTTTTGTCAAAGAGAAAGGTGCCCAAAAAAAGAAAATGCAAATCAAAATTTGCTCTAGCCTGCTCGATGATCATCCGACCTCTGAACGAGGTGAAATTTTAGTATGTCATTCCTGAGTCTTGCCTCTTGATATCCAACGGTTAGAATATGAATTGGAGCTCTCTAACTTAGGATTTTCTGTCTAGTATTTCTCGTATATGAGTTTGTATTATGTTATATTTTGTGATGATTATTAGGCTTTTTTGTCACAGAGAAAGATGCCCAAAAAAAAGAAAAAGTGCATATCAAAATTTGCTCAAGCCTGATCGATGATCAATCGACCTCTAATCGAGATGAATTTTAGTATGTTGTTCGTGAGTCTTGCCTCTTGACATCCAACAGTCAAAATCTGATTTGGAGCTCTCTAACTTAGCATTTCTGTCTATCATTTCTTGTATACGAGTTTGTATTATGTCATATTTTGTGGTGATAATTATCTTTTTTTATCAAAGAGAAAGGAGCCCAAAAAAGAGAAAATGCATATCAAAATTAGCTTCAGCTTGATCGATGATCAACGGACCTTTGATCGGAATAAAATTTTAGGATATTGTTCCTGAGACTTGCCTCTTGACATCCAACAGTTAGAATCTGATTTAGATCTCTCTAACTTAGTATTTTCTTTCTAGCATTTCTTATATACGTATTTGTATTATGTGAAATTTATTGATGATTATTAGATTTTTTGTGTCAAAGACAAAATAGCCGAAAAAAGAGAAACTGCATATAAAAATTTGCTTAAGCCTGATTGATGATCAACCCAACTCTGATCGGGATGAAATTTTAGCATGTTGTTCCTGAGTCGTGCCTCCTGACACCCAATGGTTAGAATCTGATTTGGAGCTCTCTAACTTAGTATTTTCTGTATAGCATCTCTTGTATACGAGTTTGTATTATGCCATATTTTGAGATAATTATTAGATTTTTTGTGTCAAAGAGAAAGGTGACCTCTGACTGATTGACCTCTGATCTCTGATCAGGATGAAATTTTAGTATGTTGTTCCTGAGTCTTACCTCTTGACATCTAATGGTTAGAATCTAATTTAGAGATCTATAACTTAGTAATTTTTGTCTAGTATTTCTACTATAAGAGTTTGTATTATGTCATGTTTTGTGAGGATTGTTAGACTTTTTTTTTCAAAGAGAATGATGCCCAAAAAAAGAAAAAGTGCCCAAAGTTTGCTCCGGCCTGATCGATGATCAATCGACCTCTGATCGGGATGAAATTTTAGTATGTTATCCCTAAGTCTTACCTCTTGACATCCAATGGTTAGAATCTTATTTGGAGCTCTCTAACTTAGTATTTTCTGTCTAGCATTTCTTGTATACGAGTTTGTATTATGTCATATTTTGTGATGATTATTAGATTTTTTTGTCAAAGAGAAAGGTGCCCAAAAAAAGAGAAAATGCATATCAAAATTTGCTCTAGCCTGATCGATGATCAACCGACCTCTGATCGGGATGAAATTTTAGTATGTTGTTCCTGAGTCTTGCCTCTTGACATCCAATCTTCAGAATCTGATTTGGAGCTCTCTAACTTAGCTTTTTCTGTCTAGCATTTCTTGTATGCGAGTTTGTATTATGTCATATTTTGTGATAATTATTAGATTTTTTTTGTTAAAGAGAAAGGTGCCCAAAAAATAGAAAATGCATATCAAAATTTGCTTCAGCCTGATCGATGATCAACTGACCTCTGATCGGAATAAAATTTTAGTATATTGTTCTTGAGTCTTGCCTCTTGACATCCAAAGGTTAGAATCTGATTTAGAGCTCTCCAACTTAGTATTTTCTATCTAGTATTTCTTGTATACGAGTTTGTATTATGTCATATTTTGTGATGATTATTAGATTTTTTGTCGAAGAGAAAGATGCCCAAAAAAAGAAAAAGTGCGTGTCAAAATTTGCTCCAGCTTGATCGATGATCAATCGACCTTTGGTCGGGATGAAATTTTAGTACGTGTTTCCTGAGTCTTACCTTTTGACATCCAACGGTTAGAATCAGATTTGGAGTCCTCTAACTTAATTTTTTCAATCTAGGATTTCTTGCATACGTGTTTGTATTATGTCATATTTTGTCATGATTATTTGATTTTTAGTGTCAAAGAGAAAAGTGCCCAAAAAAGAGAAAACGTATATAAAAATTTGCTCCGTCCTGATTGATGATCAACCGACCTCTGATCGGGAAGAAATTTTAGTATGTTGTTCCTGAGTCTTGCCTTTTAACATCCAACGGTTAGAATCTGATTTGGAGCACTCTAACATACTATTTTCTATCCAGCATTTCTTGTATACGCGTTTATATTATGTCATATTTTGTGATGATTATTATATTTTTTTATCAAAGAGAAAGATGCCCAAAAAAAGAAAAAGTGTGTATCAAAATTTGCTCTAGCTTGATCGATGATCAATCGACCTTTGATCGGGATGAAATTTTAGTACGTTGTTCCTGAGTCTTACTTTTTGACATCCAACAGTTAGAATCGGATTTGGAGTCCTCTAACTTAATTTTTTCAATCTAGGATTTCTTGCATACGTGTTTGTATTATGTCATATTTTGTGATGATTATTTGATTTTTAGTGTCAAAGAGAAAAGTGCCCAAAAAAGAGAAAACGTATATCAAAATTTGCTCTGTCCTTATTGATGATTAACCGACCTCTGATCGGGAAGAAATTTTAGTATGTTGTTCTTGAGTCTTGCCTTTTAACATCCAACGGTTAGAATCTGATTTGGAGCATTCTAACTTACTATTTTCTATCCAGCATTTCTTGTATAGTTGTTTATATTATGTCATATTTTGTGATGATTATTAGATATTTTTATCAAAGAGAAAGGTGCCCAAAGAAAGAGAAAATGCATATCAAAGCTCGCTTCAGCCTGACCGATGATCAACCGACCTCTGATCGAGATGAAATTTTAGTATGTTGTTTCTGAGTCTTGCCTATTAACATCCATTGGCTAGAATCTGATTTAGAGCGCTCTAACTCAGTATTTTCTATCTAGCATTTCTTTAATACATCTCTGTATTATGTTATATTTTGTGATAAATATTAGATTATTTGTGTCAAAGAGAAAAGTGCCTAAAAAGGAGAAAGTGCATATTAAAATTTGCTCCGGCCTCGATCGACAACCAACCAACCTCAGATCTGGATAAAATTTTAGTATGTTGTTCCTAAGACTTGCCTCTTGACATCCAACGGTTAGAATCTGATTTGGAGCTCTCTAACTTTTTATTTTCTATCCAATATTTCTTGTATATGAGTTTGTGTTATGTCATATTTTGTGATGATTATTAGATTTTTTTTTTCAAAGAGAAAGAATCCTAAAAAAGGAAAAAGTGGATATCAAAATTTGATCCAGCCTGATCGATGATCAATCGACCTCTGATCGGGATGAAATTTTAGTACGTTGTTCCTAAGTCTTGCCTCTTGACATCCAAAGGTTAGAATCTGATTTGGAGCTTTCTAACTTAGTATTTTCCATCTAGCATTTCTTGTATACGAGTTTGTATTATGTCATATTTTGTGATAATTATTAGGTTTTTTGTGTCAAAGGGAAAAGTGCCTAAAAAAGAGAAAGTGCATATCAAAATTTGCTCCAGCCTCGATCGACCACCAACTGACCTCTGATTGGGATAAAATTTTATTATGTTGTTCCTGAGTCTTGCCTCTTGACATCCAACGGTTAGAATCTGATTTGGAGCCGTCAAACTTAGTATTTTCTGTCTAGTATTTCTTGTATATGAATTTGTATTATGTCATATTTTTTGAGGATTGTTAGACTTTTTTTGTCAAAGAGAATGATGCCCAAAAAAAGAAAAAGTGTATATCAAAATTTGCTCCAGCCTGATCGATGATCAATCGGCTTCTGATCGGGATGAAATTTTAGTATGATATCCCTAAGTCTTGTCTCTTGACATCCAACAGTTAGAATCTGATTTGGAGCTCTCTAACATAGTATTTTCTGTCTAGCATTTCTTGTATACGAGTTTGTATTATGTCATATTTTGTGATGATTATTAGATTTTTTTTGTCAAAGAGAAAGATGCCCAAAAAAAGAAAAATTGCATATTAAATTCGCTCCAGCCTGATCGATGATCAATCGAGCTCTGATCGGGATGAAATTTTAGTATGTCGTTCCTGAGTCTTGCCTCATGATATCCAACGGTTACTATCTGATTTGGAGGTCTCTAACTTTGTATTCCCTGTCCAAGATTTCTTATATACGAGTTTGTATTATGTCATATTTTGCGATGATTATTAGATTTTTTGTGTCAAAGAGAAAGGTGCCCAAAAAAGAGAAAGTGCATATCAAAATTTGCTCTTGCCTGGTCGATTACCAACTGACCTCTGATCGGTATGAGATTTTAGTATGTTGTTCCTGAGTTTTGCCTTTTGACATCCAACGGTTAGAATCGGATTTGGAGCCCTGTAACTTAATTTTTTCTATCTATGATTTCTAGTATACGTGTTTGTATTACGTCATATTTATGATTATTATTAGATTGTTAGTGTCAAAAAGAAAATTGCCCAAAAAAGAGAAAATCCATATCAATATTTGCTCCATCCTGATCGACGATCAACCAACCTTTGATCGGCACGAAATTTTAGTATGTTGTTCCTGAGTCTTGCCTTTTAACATCCAACAGTTAGAATCTGATTTAGAGCTCTCTAACTTATTATTTTCTATCTAGCATTTCTTTTTTACGTTTTTGTATTATGTCAAGTTTTGTGATGATTAATAGATTTTTTGTGCCAAAGACAAAAGAGCCCAAAAAAAGAGAAAGCGCATATCAAAATTTGCTTAAGCCTTATTGATGATCAACTGACCTCCGATCGAGATGAAATTTTAGCATGTTGTTCCTGAGTCGTTCCTCTTGACTCCCAATGGTTAGAATCTGATTTTGGAGCTCTCTAACTTAGTATTTTCTATCTAGCATTTATTGTATACGAGTTTGTATTATGTCATATCATGTGATAATTATTAGATTTTTTATGTCAGAGAAAAGTGCCCAAAAAAGAGAAAGTGCACATAAAAATTTATTCCGCCTTCGATCGACAACCAACCGACCTCTGATCGAGTTGAAATTTTAATATGTTGTTCCTGAGTCTTGCCTCTTGACATCCAACAGTTAGAATCTAATTTGGAGATCTATAACTTAGTATTTTTTATCTAGTGTTTCTCTTATACGAGTTTGTATTATGTCATATTTTGTGATAATTATTAGATTTTTTTATCAAAGAGAAAGGTACCCAAAGAAAAAGAAAATGCATATCAAAGTTTGCTCCAGCCTGATCAATGATCAACCGACCTCTGATCGGGATAAAATTTTAGTATGTTGTTTCTGAGTCTTGCCTCTTGACATCTAACAGTTAGAATCTGATTTGGAGCAATCTAACTTAGTATTTTCTATCTAGCATATCTTGTATACGTGTTTATGTTTTGTCATATTTTGCGATGATTATTAGATTTTTTGTGTCAAAGAGAAAAGTGTCCAAAAAAGAGAAAGTGCATATCAAAATTTGCTCCACCCTCGATCGATAAACTACCGACATCTGATTGGGATGAAATTTTAGTATGTTATTCCTGAGTTTTGCCTTTTGACATCTAACGGTTAGACTTTGATTTGGAGATCTCTAACTTAGTATTTTCTGTCTGGTATTTCTTATATACGAGTTTGTATTATGTCATATTCTGTGATGATTATTTAGTTTTTTTTGGCAAACAGAAAGATGTCCAAAAAAAGAAAAAGTGCAAATCAAAATTTGCTCCATCCTGTTCGATGATCAACCGACCTCTGATCGGGATGAAATTTTTGTATGTTGTTCCTGAGTCATGCCTTTTGACATCTAACGGTTAGAATCTGATTAGGAGGTCTCTAACTTAGTATTTTCTGTATAGTGTTTCTTGTATAAGAGTATGTATTATGTCATATTTTCTAATGATTATTAGATTTTTTTTGTCAAAGAGAAATATGCCCAAAAATAGAAAAAGTGCATATCAAAATTTGCTCCATCCTGATCGATGATCAACCGACCTCTGATCGTGATGAAATTTTAGTATGTTGTTTCTAAGTCTTGCCTCTTGACATCCAACGGTTATAATCTGATTTGGAGCGCTCTTACTTAGTATTTTCTATCTTGAATTTCTTATATACGTGTTTGTATTATGTCATATTTTGTGATGATTATTTGATTTTTTGTGTCAAAGAGAAAATTGCCCAAAAAAGAGAAGGTGCATATCAAAATTTGCTCCATCCTCCATCAATAACCAACCGACCTCTGATCGTGATGAAATTTTAGTATGTTGTCCCTGAGTCTTGCCTCTTGACATCCAACGGTTAGAATCGAATTTGGAGTCCTCTAACTTAATTTATTCTATCTAGGATTTCTTGTATACGTGTTTGTATTATGTCATATTTTGTGATAATTATTTGATTTTTAGTGTCAAAGAGAAAAGTGCCCAAAAAAGAGAAAATGCATATCAAAATTTGCTCCATCCAGATTAATGATCAACCGACCTTTGATCAGGACGAAATTTTAGTATGTTGTTCCTGAGTCTTGCCTTTTAACATCCAGCAGTTAGAATCTGATTTGGAGCACTCTAACTTACTATTTTCTTTCCAGCATTTCTTGTATAAGTGTTTGTATTATGTCATATTTTGTGATGGCTATTAGATTTTTTTTATCAAAGAGAAAGGTGCCCAAAGAAATAGAAAATGCATATCGAAGTTTGCTCCAGCCTAATCGATGACCAACCGACCTCCGATCGGGATGAAATTTTAGTATGTTATTTCTAAGTCTTGTCTCTTGACATCCATTGGTTAGAATCTGATTTGGAGTGCTCTAACCGACCTCTGATCGGGATGAAATTTTAGTATGTTGTTCCTGAAACTTGCCTATTGACATCCAACGGTTAGAATCTGATTTGGAGCTCTCTAACTTTGTATTTTCTGTCAAGTATTTCTTGTATACGAGTTTGTATTATGTCATATTTTGTGATGATTATTAGATTTTTTTTGTCAAAGAGAAAGATGTCCAAAAAGAGAAAAAGTGCATATCAAAATTTGTTCCAGCATGATCGATGATCAATAGACCTCTGATTGGGATGAAATTTTAGTTCATTGTTCCTGAGTCTTGGCTCTTGACATCCAACGGGTAGAATCTGATTTGGAGCTCTCTAACTTAGTATTTTCTATCTAGCATTTCTTGTATACAAGTTTATATTATGTCATATTTTGCGATAATTATTAGATTTTTTGTGTAAAAGGGAAAAGAGCCCAAAAAAGAGAAAGTGCATATCAAAATTTGCTCCCGCCTCGACCGATAAACAACCGACCTCTGATCGAGATAAAATTTTAGTATGTTGTTCTTGAGTCTTACCTCTTGACATCCAACAGTTAGAATCAGATTTGGAGCTCTCTAACTTAGTACTTTCTATCCAGTATTTCTTATATACGTGTTTGTATTATGTCATATTTTGTGATGGCTATTAGATTTTTTTCATCAAAGAGCAAGGTGCCCTTAGAAAGAGAAAATGCATATCAAAGTTTGCTCCAACCTGATCGATGATCAACTGACCTCCGATCGGGATGAAATTTTAGTATGCTGTTTCTAAGTCTTGCCTCTTGATATCCGTTGGTTGGAATCTAATTTGGATCACTCTAACTCAGTATTTTCTATCTAGCATTTCTTGTATATGTCTTAGTATTATGTCATATTTTGTGATAATTATTAGATTTTTTGTGTCAAAGAGAAAAGTGCCCAAAAAAGAAAAAGTGCATATTAAAATTTGCTCCGGTCTCGATCGACAACCAACCGACCCCTGATCGGGATAAAATTTTAGTATGTTGTTCCTGAAACTTGCCTCCTGACATCCAACAGTTAGAATCTGATTTGGAGCTTTCTAACTTTGTATTTTCTGTCCAGTATTTCTTGTATATGAGTTTGTATTATGTCATATTTTATGAAGATTATTATATTTTTTTGTCAAAGAGAAAGATGCCCAAAAAGAGAAAAAGTACATATCAAAATTTGTTCTCGCGTGATCGATGATCAATCGACCTCTGATCGGAATGAAATTTTAGTTTGTTGTTCCTGAGTCTTGGCTCTTGACATCTAACAGTTAGAATCTGATTTGGAGCTCTCTAAGTTTGTATTTTCTATCTAGCATTTCTTATCTACGAGTTTGTATTATGTCATATTTTGCGATAATTATTAGATTTTTTGTGTCAAAGGGAAAAGAGCCCAAAAAAGAGAAAGTGCATACCAAAATTTGCTCCCGCCTCGAGCGACAACCAACCGACCTCTGATCGGGATAAAATTTTAGTATATTGTTCCTGAGTCTTGCCTCTTGATATCCAACGGTTAGAATCAGATTTGGAGCTCTCCAACTTAGTATTTTCTGTCCAGTATTTCTTATATACGTGTTTGTATTATGTGATATTTTGTGATGATTGTTAGATTTTTTTTGTCAAAGAGAAAGATACCAAAAAAAGGAAAAAGTGAATATCAAAACTTGCTCCACCATGATCGATTATCGATCGACCTCTAATCAGGATGAAATTTTAGTACGTTGTTCCTGAGTCTTGTCTCTTGACATCTAATGGTTAGAATCTGATTTGGAGCTCTATAACTTAGTATTTTCTATCTAGCATTTCCTGTATACGAGTTTGTATTATGTCATATTTTGTGATAATTATTAGATTTTTTGTGTCAAAGGGAAAAGTGCCTAAAAAAGAGAAAGTGCATATTAAAATTTTCTCCATCCTCGATCGACAACCAAACGACTTCTGATCTTGATGAAATTTTAGTATGTTGTTCCTGAGTCTTGTCTCTTAACATCAAACGGTTAGAATCTAATTTGGAAATCTCTAACTTAGTATTTTCTGTCCAGCATTTCTTGTATACGAGTTTGTAAAATGTCATATTTTGTGAGGATTGTTAGACTTTTTTTGTCAAAGAGAACGATGCCGAAAAAAAGAAAAAGTGCATATCAAAATTTGCTCCAGCCTGATCGATGATCAATCAGCCTCTGATCGGGATGAAATTTTAGTATATTGTCACTGAGTCTTGCCTCTTGACATCCAACGGTTAGAATCTGATTTGGAGCTCTCTAACTTAGTATTTTCTGTCTAGCATTTCTTGTATACGAGTTTGTATTATGTCAGATTTTGTGATTATTATTAGATTTTTTTGTCAAAGAGAAAGGTGTCCAAAAAAAGACAAAATGCATATCAAAATTTGCTCCAGCCTGATCGAAGATCAACCGACCTCTGATCGGGATAAAATTTTAGTATGTTGTTTCTGAATCTTGCCTCTTGACATCCATTGGTTAGAGTCTGATTTTGAGCGCTCTAACTTAGTGTTTTCCATCTTGCATTTCTTGTATGCGTCTTTGTATTATGTCATATTTTGTAACAATTATTCGATTTTTGTGCCTGAAAAAGAGAAAATGCATATTAAAATTTGCTCCGTTGTCGGTCGATAACCAACTAACCTCTGATCGGGATGAAATTTTAGTATGTTTTTCCTGAGACTTGCCTCTTGACATCCAACGGCTTTAATCTAATTTGGCGCTCTCTAACTTTGTATTTTATGTCCGGTATTTCTTGTATATGAGTTTCTATTATGTCATATTTTGTGATGATTATTAGATTTTTTTGTCAAAGAGAAAGATCCCCAAAAAAAGAAAAAGTGCATATTAAATTTGCTCCGGCCTGATCGATGATCAATCGACCTCTGATCGAGATGAAATTTTAATATGTTGTCCCTAAGTCTTGCCTATTGACATCCAACGGTTAGAATCTGATTTGGAGCCCTCTAACTTAGTATTGTTTATCTAGCATTTCTTGTATACGAGTTTATATTATGTTATATTTTGTGATGATTATTAGATTTTTTTTTGTGTCAAAGAGAAAAGTGCCCAAAAAAGGAAAAAGTGCAAATTAAAATTTTCTCTAGCCTGATCGATGATCAATCGACCTCTGATCGGGATGAAAGTTTAGTACGTTGTTCCTGAGTCTTGCCTTTTGACATCCAACGGTTAGAATCTGATTTAGAGCTCTCTTACTTAGTATTTTTCGTCTAGTATTTCTTGTATACGTGTTTATATCATGTTAGATTTAATGATGATTATTATATTTTTTTTAAAAAGAGAAAGTTGCCCAAAAAAAGAAAAAGTGCATATCAAAATTTGCTCCACCCTGTTTGATGTTCAATTGAACTCTGATCGAGATGAAATTTTAGTATGTTGTTCGTGAGTCTTGTCTCTTGACATCGAACAGTTAGAATCTGATTTGTAGCTCTCTAACTTAGTATTTTCTGTCTAGCATTTCTTGTGTACGAGTTTTTATTATGTCATATTTTATGATGATTATTAGTTTTTTTTTTGTCAAAGAGAAAGGTGCCCAAAAACAGAGAAAATGCATATTAAAATTTGCTCTGGCCTAATCGATGATCAACCGATCTCTGATCGGAATAAAATTTTAGTATGTTGTTCTTGAGTCTTGCCTCTTGACATCCAACGGTTAGAATCTGATTTGAGATCTCTAACTTAGTATTTTCTATCTAGCATTTCTTGTATACGTGTTTGTATTATGTCATATTTTGTGATGATTACAAGATTTTATGTGTCGAAGAAAAAACTGCCCAAAAAAAGATAAAGTGCATATCAAAATTTTCTCCAGCCTCGATCGATAACCAACCGACCTCTGATCGGGATAAAATTTTAGTAAGTTGTTCCTGAGTCTTACCTCTTGACATCCAACGGTTAGAATCAGATTTGGAGCTCTATAACTTAGTATTTTCCGTCTGGCATTTCTTGTATATAAGTTTATATTATGTCATATTTTGTGATGATTATTAGATTTTTTTGTCAAAGAGAAAGGTGCCCAAAAAAAGAGAATGCAAATCAAACTTTTCTCTAGGCTGATCGATGATCAACCGAGTTTGTCTAGTATTTCTCGTATACGAGTTTGTATTATGTTATATTTTGTGATGATTATTAGATTTTTTTTGTCAAAGAGAAAGATGCCCAAAAAAAGAAAAAGTGCGTATCAAAATTTGCTCCAGCCTAATCGATGATCAATCGACCTCTGATCGAGATGAATTTTAGTATGTTGTTCTTGAGTCTTACCTCTTGAAATCCAATGGTCAGAATCTGATTTGGAGCTCTCTAACTTAGCATTTTCTGTCTATCATTTCTTGTATACGAGTTTGTATTATGTCATATTTTGTGGTGATAATTAAATTTTTTTATCAAAGAGAAAGGCGCCCAAAAAAGATAAAATGCATATCAAAATTTGCTTAAGCCTGATTGGTGATCAATCGACCTCTGATCGGGATGAAATTATAGTATGTTATTCCAGAGTCTTGCATCTTGACATCCAACAATTAGAATCTTTCTAGCATTTCTTATATACGGGTTTGTATTATGTCAAATTTTGTGATGATTATTAGATTTTTTGTGTCATAGACAAAAGAGCCCAAAAAAGAGAAAGTGCATATCAAGATTTGCTTAAGCCTGATTGATGATCAACCGACCTCTGATCGGGATGAAATTTTAGCATGTTGTTCTTGAGTCGTGCCTCTTAACACCAAAGGGTTAGAATCTGATTTTGAGATCTCTAACTTAGTATTTTCTAAATTGCATTTCTTATATACGAGTTTGTATTATGCCATATTTTTTGATAATTATTAGATTTTTTGTGTCAAAGAGAAAAGTACCCAAAAAAGAGAAAATGCATATCAAAATTTATTCCGCCTTCGATCGAAAACTAACCAACCACTGATCGGGATGAAATTTCAGTATGTTGTTACTGAGTCTTGCCTCTTGACATCTAACGGTTAGAATCTAATTTGGAGATCTTTAACTTACTATTTTCTGACATATATTTCTTGTATACGAGTTTGCATTATGTCATATTTTGTGAGGATTGTTAGACTTTTTTTGTCAAAGAGAACGATGCCCAAAAAAAGAAAAAGTGCATACCAAAATTTGCTCATGCCTGATCGATGATCAATCGACCTCTGATCGGGATAAAATTTTAGTATGTTGTCTCTAAGTCTTGCCTCTTGACATCCAACGGTTAGAATCTGATTTGGAGCTCTCTAACTTAGTATTTTATGTCTAGCATTTCTTGTATACGAGTTTGTATTATGTCATATTTTGTCATTATTTTTAGATTTTTTTGTCAAAGAGAAAGGTGTCCAAAAAAAGACAAAATGCATATCAAAATTTGCTCCAGCATGATCGATGATCAACCAACCTCTGATCGGAATGAAATTTTAGTATGTTGTTCCTGAGTCTTGCCTCTTGACATCCAATGGTTAGAATCTGATTTGGAGCTCTCTAACTTAGTATTTTCTGTCTAGCATTTATTGCATACGAGTTTGTATTATTTCATATTTTGTGATGATTATTAGATTTTTTTGTCAAAGAGAAAGGTGCCTAAAAAAAGAGAAAATGCATATCAAAATTTGCTCTAGCCTGATAGATGATCAACTGACCTCTAATCGGGATGAAATTTTAGTATGTTGTTCCTGAGTCATGCCTCTTGACATCCAACCTTCAGAATCTGATTTGGAGCTCTTTAACTTAGCCTTTTCTGTCTAGCATTTCTTGTATACGAGTTTGTATTATATCCTATTTTGTGATGATTCTTAGATTTTTTTTTGTCAAAGAGAAAGATGCCTAAAAAAAGATGCCCAAAAAAAGCTGAAGCAAATTTTAATAGCAATTAGATGTCGTTCTTAGATTTTAATAAATATTTATTTTAAATGATGGTGTTGACTTCTTTTGTTCTATCTAAATTTTTTATGAGAATTTAAAAAAAACTAAGATATAATACTGATGTCTTTATAAATCTTTTTTCTAAGTCATGCCTTCATAAGTCATTTTATACATAAACAGTTAATACTAAATAGTTAATTCTATCAAACATCTTTAAATAAACAACTGATGTTATTCTCTGACTAAATCAATAATATTAATTCGTTGTCAACTAATTGTTGATATAATCAGCTAATAGCTAATGTAATCCGCTGATTGCTAAATATAGTCTATATGAATCTCAGAATATCTATTCTATCTTAAGATCTGTTTTTTGACGGAGATTTTTTCTCTCCAAACTTTATGATTTCCATCAAACAATAATTAGCGATAGAGAAATATGGGACATGGTAGAATGGTAGAAGTGTTGGGCCTTAGAAAAGAAAGGTACAGTTGATGATTATTAGAGTTTGCTATTAAAATTTGCTTCAGCTTGATCGATGATCAATCGACCTTTGATCGGGATGAATTTTTAGTACGTTGTTCCTGAGTCTTGCCTTTTGACATCCAACGGTTAGAATCAGATTTGGAGCTCTCTAACTTAGTATTTTCTTTCTAGCATTTCTTGTATACGTGCTTGTATTATGCCAAGTTTTGTGATGATTATTAGATTTTTTGTGTCAAAGACAGAAGAGCCCAAAAAAGAGAAAGTGCATATCAAAATTTGCTTAAGCCTGATTGATGATCAACCGACCTCTGATCGGGATGAAATTTTAGCATGTTGTTCCTGAGTTGTGCCTCTTGACACCCAATGGCTAGAATCTGATTTGGAGCTCTTTAACTTAGTATTTTCTATCTAGCATTTCTTGTATACGGGTTTGTATTATGTCATATTTTGTGATAATTATTATATTTTTTGTGTCAAAGAGAAAAGTGCCCAAAAAAGAGAAAGTGCATATCAAAATTTATTCCGCCCTCGATCGACAACCAACCGACCTCTGATCGGGATGAAATTTTAGTATGTTGTTCTTGAGTCTTACGTCTTGACATCCAACGGTTAGAATCTTATTTGCAGATCTCTAACATAGTATTTTTTGTCTAGTGTTTCTTGTATACAAGTTTGTATTATGTCATATTTTGTGATGATTATTAGATTTTTTATCAAAGAGAAAGGTGCGCAAAGAAAGAGAAAATACATATCAAAGTTTGCTCCAACCTGATCAATGATCAACCGACCTCTGATTGGGATGAAATTTTAGTTTGTTGTTTCTGAGTCTTGCCTCTTGACATCCAACAGTTAGAATCTGATTTGGAACACTCTAACTTATTATTTTCTATCAAGCATTTCTTGTATACGTAATTATATTATGTCATATTTTGCGATGATTATTAGATTTTTTGTGTCAAAGAGAAAAGTGCCCAAAAAAGAGAAAGTGCATATCAAAATTTGCTCCAGCTTCGATCGATGAACTAACGACATCTGATCTGGATGAAATTTTAGTATGTTGTTCCTGAATTTTGCCTCTTGACATCCAACGGTTATAATCTGATTTGGAGCTCTCTAACATAGTATTTTTTGTCTAGTATTTCTTATATACGAGTTTGTATTATGTCATATTTTGTGATGATTATTAGGTTTTTTTTTGGCAAAGAGAAAGATGTACAAAAAAAGAAAAAGTGCGAATCAAAATTTGCTCCATCCTAATCGATGATCAGCCGACCTCTGATCGTGATGAAATTTTAGTATGCTGTTTCTAAGTCTTGCCTCTTGACATCCAACGGTTAGAATCTGATTTGGAGCGCTCTTATTTAGTATTTTCTATCTAGAATTTCATGTATACGTGTTTGTATTATGTCATATTTTGTGATGATTATTAGACTTTTTGTGTCAAAGGGAAAAGTGCCCAAAAAAGAGAAAGTGCATATCAAAATTTGCTCCAGCCTCGATCGATAACCAGCCGACCTCTGATCAGGATGAAATTTTAATATGTTGTTCCTGAGTCTTGCTCTTGACATCCAACGGTTAGAATCTGAATTGCAGCTCTCTAACTTAGTATTTTCTATCTAGTATTTTTTGTATACGAGTTTGTATTATGTCATATTTTGTGATGATTATTCGATTTTTTTGTCAAAGAGAAAGATGCCCAAAAAAAGAAAAAGTACATATCAAAATTTGCTCCAGCTTGATCAATGATCAATCGACCTTTAATCGGGATGAAATTTTAGTACGTTGTTCCTGAGTCTTGCCTTTTGACATCCAACGGTTAGAATCAGATTTGGAGCCCTCTAACTTAATTTTTTCTATCTAGGATTTCTTGTATACGTGTTTGTATTATGTCATATTTTGTGATGATTATTAGATTTTTAGTGTCAAAGAGAAAAGTGCCCAAAAAAGAGAAAATGCATATCAAAATTTTTTCCATCCTGATCGATAATTAACCGACCTCTGATCGGGACGAAATTTTAGTATGTTGTTCCTGAGTCTTGCGTTTTAACATCCAACAGTTAGAATCTGATTTAGAGCTCTCAAACTTAGTATTTTCTTTCTAGCATTTCTTGTGTACGTGTAAAGACAAAAGAGCCCAAAAAAGAGAAAGTGCATATCAAAATTTGCTTAAGCCTGATTGATGATCAACCGACCTCTAATCGGGATGAAATTTTAGCATGCTGTTCCTAAGTCGTGCCTCCTGACTCCCAAAGGTTAGAATCTGATTTGGAGCTCTCTAACTTAGTATTTTCTATCTAGCATTTCTTGTATACGAGTTTGTATTATGTCATATTTTGTTATAATTATTAGATTTTTTGTGTCAAAGAGAAAAGTGCCCAAAAAAAAGAAAGTGCATATCAAAATTTATTCCGCCCTCGATCGACAAGCAACCGACCTCTGATCACGTTGAAATTTTAGTATGTTGCTCCTGAGTCTTGCCTCTTGTCATCCAACGGTTAGAATCTAATTTGGAGATCTCTAACTCAGTATTTTCTGTCTAGTGTTTCTTGTATACAAGTTTGTATTATGTCATATTTTGTGATGATTATTAGATTTTTTTAAGCACAGAAAAAGGTGCCCAAAGAAAAAGAAAATGCATATCAAAGTTTTTTCCAGCCTGATCAACGATCAACTGACCTCTGATCGAGATGAAATTTTAGTATGTTGTTTCTGAGTCTTAACTCTTGACATCCAACGGTTAGAATCTGATTTGTAGCACTCTAACTCAGTATTTTCCATCTAGCATTTCTTGTATACGTGTTTATATTATGACATATTTTGCGATTATTGTTAGATTTTTTGTGTTAAAGTGAAAAGTGCCCAAAAAAGAGAAAGTGCATATCAAAGTTTCTCCAACCTCGATCGATAAACTACTAACATTTGATCGGGATGAAATTTTAGTATGTTGTTCCTGAGTCTTGCCTTTTGACATACAACGGTTAGAATGTGATTTGGAGATCTTTAACTTAGTATTTTCTATCTAGTATTTCTTATATACGAGTTTGTATTATTCCATATTTTGTGATGATTATTCGGTTTTTTTTGGCAAAGAGAAAGATGTACAAAAAAAGAAAAAGTGCGAATAAAAATTTGTTGCATCTTGATCGATGATCAACCAACCTCTGATCGGGATGAAATTTTTGTATGTTGTTCCTGAGTCTTGCCTCTTGACATCCAACGGTTAAAATCTGAATTGGAGCTCTCTAACTAAGTATTTTCTGTCTAGTGTTTCTTGTATACGAGTTTGTATTATGTCATATTTTGTGATGATTATTAGATTTTTTTTGTCAAAGAGAAAGATGTCTAAAAAAAGAAAAGGTGCATATCAAAATTTGCTCCATCCTGATCGATGATCAACCAACCTCTGATCGTGATGAAATTTTAGTATGTGTTCCTGAGTTTTGCCTCTTGACATCCAACGATTAGAATCTGATTTGGAGCTCTCTAACTTAGTATTTTTTGTCTAGTATTTCTTGTATACGAGTTTGTATCATATCATACTTTGTGATGATTATTAGATTTTTTTTGTCGAAGAGAAAGATGCCCAAAAAAAAGAAAAAGTGCATATCAAAATTTGCTCCATCCTGATCGATGATCAACCGACATCTGATCGTGATGAAATTTTAGTATGTTGTTTCTAAGTCTTGCCTCTTGACATCTAATGGTTAGAATCTGATTTGGAGCGCTCTTACTTAGTATTTTCTATCTACAATTTCTTGTATATGTGTTTGTATTATGTCATATTTTGTGATGATTATTAGATTTTTAGTGTCAAAGAGAAAATTGCCCAAAAAAGAGAAAGTGCATATCAAAATTTGCTACAGCCTCGATCGATAAACTACCGATATCTGATCGGGATGAAATTTTAGTATGTTGTTCCTGAGTCTTGCCTCTTGACATCCAACGGTTAGAATCTGATTTGGAGCACTCTATCTTAGTATTTTCTATCTAGCATTTCCTGTATACGTGTTTATATCATGTCATATTTTGCGATGATTATTAGATTTTTTGTGTCAAAGAGAAAAGTGCCCGAAAAAGAGATAGTGCATATCAAAATTTGCTCCAGCCTCGATCGATAAACTACCGACATCTGATCGGGATGAAATTTTAGTATGTTGTT
>JANIHZ010132589.1:0-11841 GCA_027478365.1 Erythroxylum rufum
TGAAATTTTTAATGACATCTGTCTCAAATACTGACTTATTTCGGTATACCGGTTAAACTAGATACCGGGTGTTACAGAAGCAAAATTAGTAGTAATATGGAAAATGTTCACTGAGTATACTTCAGTCGTTTAGCCACAACATTTTCTTTAGTTATCCAAATAAGATGATTCTTAATTTGGACTAAACAAGAAAAATATGGCTACATTTTGTATGAAGACATAAAATTTCAATTCTATCTATAAGAATCTCAAAACTTTTCATGAAGTTGAGAACTGGGTATGGGACGTTGGGAGCTCATTGTAAAAATTTGTATTATGAATTTGGGTGAAACTCTGGATTAATCTAGACAGATTTTGACAAAGTTGCCTTATTGAGAGTTGTAGACCTTTCTTTTATCTTTCCAACAGTATATAGTATGGAATTTCTAGACATCTGAGTCAAAAGTTATGATCTTTATAAGTGGAGATGCTCTGGAAGCAAAGTAAGACAAAATTAATGTTCATCCTATCATCTTAGTTACTGTTCATCTAAAATGAAGTTACTGTTCATCTAAGACGAAGTTACTATTCATCCTATCGTCTTAGTTACTGTTCATCTAAGACAAAGTTACTGTTCATCCTATCGTCTTAGTTAGTATTCATTTAAGACGAAGTTACTGTTCATCCTATCGTCGTAGTTACTGTTCATCTAAGACGAAGTTATTGTTCATCCTATCGTCTTAGTTACTGTTTATCTTCTATCACTGTTCCATTTTTAACCCTTCAAGAGATAGAATTTGTCTTTGAGGCCTTATAAAAGTTGTGGATCTCGAAGTCCTCTTTCCAATAGTCTAAAAACGAGATCAATCCTACATTTTTTGTGAAAGTTATGGAAATCGCGCCAAAATAGGTTCAATTTGATTGAGGTTATAAACATGGTTGCTTGTTTTGGTCATAACTTCTTCGATAGACACCCAAATGACGTAATTCTTGAACCATTAGTTTGGTAAGAAATTGCTCTACATCTCCACTAAAAATCACAGCCATCTGAATTGAAGTGAGAAAGATTGAGTGAAAAAGGTCGGACGGATACAGTGAGTGTGCTCTTAAGTAATAGGAACTAGTGTTATTTTATTGAACATACTTCAGTATTTTGATGATTTCTAGATCGGTAAAGCTCCAAATAATATGAGTTTTGATTTTTGGTAAACTAGAGACATGGAGATATAAATGGTATGAAGGAATTGGAATCTAACTCTTTCTCTAAGATGTTTAAATTTTAGATGGCAGTTGTGTATAGTGTACAGTTGTGTACAAGAGTAGTCAAAAAATGTTTGAAGTATATCTTTTGAATCACTAAACCAAATTGAATGATTTTTGTGTCAATGGAAACATAAAACACAGGGGAACATGTTTCTAGAAGAAAGCATTGCAAAATAACTTTAGTATCAGGGTCAGAAAGAACATGTAAAGTTGACCCGAAATGATGCTTTATGAAAAAATCTGGAAGTGGATAAGTGGCTAAGAAATGGATAGGTGTCCCAGCTTTAAAAGTTGAGTTTTAAATAACCTTGAAAGACAAGTTGTTGTACTTGCCTTCATTCCTTTTTCTCGAAGTTTCTTTCTTTAGTGTATCTTCAACAGAGAGTTTTTCATCAAAAACTCCACCAAAGCTAAACTATGCTTACCCTTATCTTCTACTGTTACCACATTGTTATCAGTTTCTTTTTCCTCAAGAAAACCTGACCCAAACCCTCTGTAAGATGAAGTAAGTGAGTTGCATGAAAGTTAAGGCTTTGTAATGGTTGAAGATTTTGGAGTTTTACTAAGTAAGTATCGTGTTAATCCTTATGAGAAGCCCGAATATGAGATAAAATGGATGGTTTATCTGACAAAAAATAGTCATGGAAAAAGTGGTCATTTTCATGAATACAATATAAACTAGATAAAAATTCAGATGTGTTGTTTTTATGTATTTGGGGATTCTTATATGATATGATGGTGTAGAGATGATTTTGAGTAGAAAGATCTTTGAATACATGCAAGAGAAGAGTACAAATTTGTTTTGAAAGCGATAAAGACATATATGCTTTGTTTTCCCTTTGAATATTTTTGGAAAATTGGGGATGAACAAGCATAGGATTAAAGTTAAGGAAATCATAGAGAGAGAGATGATGTCGTGTTTTTAATGGGATTAAAATGGAAAGTTACTAGTGTACCAAAGGTATGAGTATGTTCGGGGATAACGATATTCACTTATTTAAGTGATTGAATTATGAAATGGGAATGAGCTTAATATGTGATTTAGAACATATACCTAACAACCTAGGATTGTCATTGAGCATGTATTATACATAGTCCATTTATACAATTGTGCATAAATAAATTCTTATACATGTGCAATTATTGATGAGAGTGCAATGTGTGTGTAGCATAAATGGGTTGTGCAGGTCAAGTATCTGCATTCAGGTGTCCCCATACTTTGAAAGCAAATGCTAATCTGGAGCGTACTGTGAGTAGACCGAGATGGTCTTATTTCATTATTTGTTCTGTTTTGAATTTTGCATTGATTGACTACTGAATGCTCATATGAATGTGAATGATTGTGTTGATTTTCGGACAGGAGGTCCGATGTTTGTGATGTTGATTGAGATATTGAAGTGCTACTTGTATGTGAATGAGGTGAAATAATTGTGCATTATATGATTGTTAAATGCCGGACCACGGTCCGATGACAAATGTGTTTTCAATGTGCATTTGCATAAATATGAAAGTGTGTTTCTCAACTTAAATATTGAATGTCGAACTATGGTTCAATGATACGGGAATGTGAGTGAATGGAAATATGCAAATGTAATTGATGCATTCCATTGCATAAATGCATGAAATATAATGACAGTTGTGACCAGTGTAGCCAACGATTAGAGCTTAAAGCTTAACGAGTGAAAATGAGCCTCGAGTTGAAAAGTGATTCAGAGCCTCAGGCTCAACGTTTAATGAGCCCTATATCCCCCAAGTGGATAAGGGACAGTTATCAATGAGCCATATATGGGACAGTTTAGGCACTCGGTCACAACAAAGTAACAAATGGAAAGTGAGTCTCATCTGCATTGCATATGCATAATATGAATGAATAAGTGTATTGAATGTGAAATAATGTGAAAGATGACATACTGTGAATTGTGAAATAAAGTGAGATGTGTGAATTATATATTATGTGACTAGGTGAGCCATCGATGATGGCCACTCACTGAGTTCGTAAACTCACCCAAAATTTGCATATATTTTTCAAGATTAGAAGAATACCCCGTCAGGCCAACGGGAGTATACATGAAGCATTCAAGTGAAGGTTAGAGGTCGGGATCAGTTCGCGTCTGCATTTTTGTTTTTCCTATTTTGTACTGAATTGTATATTCCACATCTTTTTGTATAAATTTTTATTTCGAAACGACTCAAGTGTTTTGTAATTGTGAAAGGGGCCCAAATGGCTATTGAAAATTGTGTTGATTGATAATGTTTATAAATGAATACGGGTCTATTTTGAGTTTCGATTTTCGCATATTATGTTTATGATTTCAAAAAAAATTATACTAAATTTTGAATGATTAAGTGCATTAGCATGCCACCTTAGCGGAGCACGGACTCGGATATCACCACCGATGTTGGGTTCGGGTCATTATGGGAGTAGGGTGTTACATTATGAATTCCTGGTAAAGCCATTCAGGTTAACTAATGCTCCAGCGGCATTTATGGATCTGATGAACAGAGTATTCAGACCTTATTTAGACCAGTTTGTTGTGGTGTTTATAGATGATATCTTGGTTTATTCTAAGAATGAACATGACCATACTGAGCATCTCTAAATTATGTTATAGTCCCTACGGAAAAAATAGTTGTATGCTAAGCTGAACAAGTGTGATTTTTGGCTTCAAGAGGTATCTTTTCTAGGACATGTTATCTCTTCTCAAGGGATTAGAGTCAATCCTAGTAAGATAGAAGTAAATGTTAACTGGAAGCCACCAAGGAATCTGACAGAAGTGAGAAGTTTTCTCGATTTGGCTGGTTATTATCGTCAGTTTGTGAAGGGGTTCTTGGTGATAGCATCCCCTTTAACTAAACTATTTCAGAAAGGAGTGAAGTGTGAATGGTTTGATAGATGTCATAATAGTTTTGATTAACTGAAAAGTATGCTTATTGAAGCTCCTATATTAGTCCAACCTACTTCTGATAAGGAGTATGTTATGTTTAGTAATGCATCTAGAAATGGTTTGGGTTATGTTTTGATGCAGGATGGAAAAGTAGTTGCTTATGCCTCTAGGAAACTAAAGTCACAAGAATAGAATTACCCTACACATGATCTGGAGCATGCAGCAGTAATGTTTGCCTTGAAAATTTGGCGACACTACATGTATGGTGAAAGGTGTAGAATTTTCACATATCATAAGAGTTTGAAGTATCTGCTTACCCAGAAAGAACTCAATCTGAGACAACGACGTTAGTTGGAAATGTTTAAAGACTATGATTGTATTGTGGATTACCATTTGGGTAAGGCTAATGTCGTGGCTGATGCCTTAAGTCAGAAGACCATTTCAGCATTATCAATGAAGCAGAGTGAATGGGAACTTATATCTTATGGAGCTTTAATAGCTCAATTGAAAGCAAGACCCATTTTGAGACAAGAGATTTGTAATGCTCAGAGAGTTGATAATAAGTTATTAGTTATGTGTGCCAGCTAATGATGAACTAAAGAAAAAACTATTTTTTGAGGCTCATAATACTGTCTTTACTATGCATCCTGGTGATAATAAAATGTATCAAGATTTGAAGTAACATTACTGGTGGTTAGGTATGAAACGGAATGTTGTGGCTTATGTAGCTAAATGTCTCACATGTCAGAAGGTTAAAGATAAGCACCAGGTTCCATCTGGTTTGTTACATCTTATTTTTATTCCTCAACAAAAATGGGATAACATTACCATGGACTTTGTCACTAAACTTCCTCTCACTTAAAGGAAACATGATGCTATGTGGGTGATTATGGATAATTTTACCAAATATGCTCACTTTTTGCCTGTTCGTCTTGACTATTTTTTGGATAGGCTTGCAAATCTATATATGAATGAGATAGTGAGACTGCATGGAGTACCGTTATCTATTATTTCTGATCGTGATTCTCAATTTACTTCAAGATTATGGAAAAGTTTGCAAAATGCTTTGGGTACTCAAGTTAAGTTCAATATTGCTTTCCATCCCTAAATAGACGGACAATCTGAACGAGTTATGCAGATACTAGAAGATATGCTTCGGGGTTGTGTGTTAGAGTTTCCAAGAAGTTGGGATAATTATTTGGCTCTGATGGAATTTGCTCACAACAATAGTTATCAGGCTAGCATTGGCATGGCACCTTATGAAGCGCTGTATATACCAGAACACCCTAAGGACATTCCAGTACATAACCTAAGATAATGACACCCTAGAGCAGACATGATAATCACTTAACATGGCATCATCACGATAGAGCAAACACTACAATCACTTAACATGACATCATCATTCTTTATTTTCTTATAAGACATCATAAGGAAAAACATAATAATTTAAAAATCAAAATTTTCCTTTCATTTCATAAAAATCGAATGTTTACGTTGATAGTTATCAATATCATCCGAACACGTACATCATCATATCTTAATAAAAAATATGCTACATGAAAGAGGAATTTACACAAAAAAGTCTATCTAATCTTTCCAATCCCAGTTGACCGACCTTTGAGCCATTTCCTCTTCTTCCCAAAAGTACAAGACTATACTTCTTGTAGCGTCTGTCAGTAGTTATAGTCCTCTCTCTCGGTCCTGAAAAATCAACGTTGCAATTTTGGTGAATTTTGCGAACTCAATGAGATAACCATCATCAATAGTTCACTTAATTCATACAACACATCACATATGTAAACATTTAATTCTCATCTTTGCATAAAGTATCACATATCACATTCTCATTTAAAGGTAAGAACATCATACATTTCAATAAGTCAACATACGTAAAAAAAATGTATATGAAATGCTCATGTGACTCTTTTCCAATTATTACGTTGTTGTGACCGAGTGCCTAAACTGTCCCGTATCTATTGTGGATACCAGGCTCATTGATATTATCCCTTATCCATTGGGGATACAGGGCTCATTTTACATAGTGAGCCTTTGGCTCTTAATCACATTTAGAGCTTTAAGCTCATTTTCGGGGGTTACCCAGGTCACAACTCTTATTATTTGATTATGCATTCATGTATGGAATGCTTATCTCATATTCAAACAATCATGTTCACATTGATCTTTGGACCTTGATTCGACATTCAAAAATCATGTTAAGAAGCAATTATTTCATCACATTCACATATAAGTAGCACTTCAATATCGCATTCATGCATCAAGTCTCGGACCTTCATTGTCCGGCATCAACATAATCAAACCACATTGATATCATCATTCAAAACATATTCTAAGGAAAACGATTAATTGAGTGAAACCGTCTAGGTTACTCATAGTTTGTTCTCAAAGATAATGCCTGGAAGTTCTGATAACGTCTAGATGTTGACGTTCCAGTTGCTCCTTTATATCATGCAATGTACACATATCACAAATTTTCACAATTACAAGTATTTATTAATGCATATGTATGTTTATGAAATATGCACAATGCATGTTCAATGACATTCCTAGGTATTTTTATATTATTCTTGTCACATAATCAATCCTATATCAAAATTAAAATAAGCATAATTTTTACTTAGGTTTATACCTCAATAAAACCATTAAAATCACAATTCATAACTCATTTGGTCAATTCAGATTTTTCTTGCAACATACCTTCGAGTCTACTCTGCATGATCAATATGACAATGAAAATGAAGTAATTTGGCAATACTTTCTTTTGTAAAATTGTTCTCCTATCTCTTAAGTTTCTAATGACACTAAGATCATTCAATTTGGTTCAGTATTTTGAAAGTTATACTCTAAATGGTTTTGAACAGTTCTTATACCGAAACAGTGCCTTGTACTCAACTTCCATCCAGAAATTGAAATTCTTAAAGACTGAATTAAAACTCTATTTCTTTAGAAATTTTGTATCCCTATGTCTCTAGTTTACTAAAAATCAAACATCATTCCATTTCGATAACTACATAATAATATATTGTCTTAATACCAAAGCATGTTTAATGAAAATACTCCATTCATCAATTTTCTAGAACTGTTCATCCTCTTCATCCCAAATTTATCACTCCATCTCCCCCAAATGATTTCAGATGGTTATAATTTTTTGTGGAGATGTAGAAAAATGTGTTTTGAATCTGTTGGTTCAAATTCCATGGCATTTGGTGGTCAAGAGAAGAAGATATGGCGAAAGATCAAAGGATGTTTGAACTGTCTCCAGCTATAGAAGTCACGATCGTGCAGGAGTACGATCATGAGTTTCCAACTGATTTCAAAAGTCACGATCATGCTCTAGCATGATCGTGAGATTTCTGTTTCTTGTGGAAAGTCACGATCATGCAAAAGCACGATCATGGTTCCCCTAATTTTTCCCAAAGGCCACGATCGTGCAGAAGCACGATCGCGCTTCTTCTTCTTCTTTAAAATCTCTGCAATTTTTCTTCTTCTTTCTTTTCTTTTAAACCAACTCCTCTAGCTTGATTCTACTCTCATTTTCCCTTCATTTTCGACTCTCATTCAGCTCTAATAATTCACAAAAATCTCTAGAATCCATGATTAAGACACAACATCCAAAAACATCACCCATTCATGCATATTCTTCAAGTTTTCTGCACTTTCCATTTTTTTTCATTTTCATCTTTCATTTTTATACACTTTAATTTTCTGTACATTCTCCATTTTCATTTCACCATTTCAACTCCCATTTAGCTTAACACATTAAAAAACAGATCAAAAATCAAGAATCAATACCAAATATAAAAAAAAATTCACATCTTAAAACCACGGTGTTCATGAAAATAACCATTTTTTTCTTATGATTATGAGATAACAATTAAATCACCCAATTTATCTCATATACCAACAACTCATAAGGATTCATATGTACTTACTTGATAAAACTTCAAATTCATCAAAACCTCAAGAATCCCCAAATTTTCTTACAACTCATGTACACCATTGTAGAGGTTGGCAATTTTCAGTTTCTTGGGGCAAAGGAAGAAAATAGCAAGGTGGGAGTAGAAATGAGCAGATAAAAGCAAGGTGTGACTTAGGTGAAGGTTTGATGAAAAACTCTTTGGAAAAGGAGAAGTTTGAAGAAGCTAGCTACGAAGAAGATGAAGACAAGTACAGTAACTTAGTCTTTCTAGTTACAAGAAACTTGACTTGGTCTTCCAAATATAATCTAATAATAAATGTTAAACTAGGAAAATGACACTTGTCACTCATCCATCTTCTAAGGCATTAAACTAATTTCTCATTTAACTAGTTTAATCATCTCCAATTTTTACTCTAATTATCTCTAAAATTTTCAAAAACATCTTCTCACAAATTCTAAAGTCATCTATAAAATTCTTCAATATCATTTAACTCATTTCTATTTCCATTCATCAATTCACTTGCCAGGTGGCATTTTTCCTAGTCTATTAATATTCAACGTTTTCAGAAGTTCTCCTAAAATTCTAAATTAACAAATACACTCTCCAAATCAATTTTTAACATATAAAACCCACAATTCTCAATAAAAATCACATTTCAAATATATATATAAATCAATTATACCCGAAAAAATGTCAATGAATGCATGTACAATTATTTTACTTTGAAAAAATTCAATATTCATATGTATATGTATGCCATATTATGCATGAACATGAAATGTATTTTCTAATCTCTCATTAATCTCTTATATTTACTATTCTAGCCTTAACATGGGTAACGGGATGTTACAACCCTCCCCTCCTTAAAAGAAATTTATCCTCAAAATTTTTACCTGATTGTTCGAACAGGTGATAGGATTCAATTTTCTTATATTTTCTTATGTATTTACATGTGATTTTAATCCTATTTTTAAGATAAAATGCACAGATTAAATAAAATGCTCAATCTGTGTTCAATTTGTGTTGACTGCTAGGTTGGATTTAGTGATATATTTTTAAGACCAAAAAGTTAAAATTTTCTAAAGCAAATAGGAGCACAATTGTTTATTTAGTTAAAGGCACAATTTAAAAAAAATAAAAAATCATTATTTTCTGGTTGTGTCAAACGCAGCAACGCAGCATACAGCACAAGCGTTTTTCTTAAATGCTGGAGCTATGTGCTTCAACGCACAACTCGTGCATTATAAAACGCTGGAGGAGGGTTTTAACGAAAACCATGTTTTAATTGTCTTTTCAGGAATAGTGGCGGCAGGGAAAGAAACGAAGAATAAAGCACGTTGACGTTGGACATCAACAGAGAAGAAGGAGAGTGTGACGCTACACTGCAGGGGACATTGGAGCTGTTGGAGACGTTTTGTTCCTGCATTTCAATTGTCCCACCGTGAGCATTAAAGGGAGAGTGCGACATTAGACTGCCGTATTACATAACATATATGACCCATTTTTGGAGCATAAACATGAGGATGGCAGGCTAGTTTCCCGACACCAGTTTAATGGGGATATCGACGCCAAGTTATAGTTAAGCTATTTCTGTCATTTTAAAGTTGTGATTTATTTTCGGATTGTTGTGTTGTTGGTATTGATTTGGATGGTTTGGGATTAATGATCTTAATATATTATTTTGATCGCTTTATTTCGAACCTATTGCTAAAATATTGATTGTAATCCGTAATTGTTACTTTTGATATTTTTGAGTGGAATCTAACGATCATTAATCATTAGGAACAACATAACTTAGGTTAGATAACCCAAACGTGTGAGGTTACTGCTTTTATTGATCGTTTTCCAATTCATAATGCGACCGCCAAATTGAATCTAGAAATCATATCCTAGGTTATTCGGTGGTTAGATTCAATTAATGATCGTATCTTGATTAACTACAACCTAAGGGAAAACTGAGATTTGTAGAACGTTCTATTAGTCTTAGATCAATAGTCCGAAAAGAATTGTAAAGACTTTAGAATGAAGGAATATGCTTGATTATCCTTAGGTCGTGATTGACCTTAGAACTGGACCTTACTTATTCCCAACACTTTCCTCATTTTCGATTATTTGTTTTAACTTGATTTCGCTAGTTTACTTTTTCCTTGATTTCTAAATTGTTTGAAACCAAAAACCCCTCCATTTACTTTTCTTGCATCAATTAATTTTTATTACGAAACTTAACCGAACATTCCCTGTGGATTCGATCCCGACTTACCGCAACTACAAATTTTAGTGAGCAAAGTCAGGTAAATTTTGCAGTGCACTCGACACGCACTGTAAATAAGTGGGGATATTGTCTCCTCATATGCTCCTTTGTTTCCCAAGTGGCTTCCTTTGTCGAGTGATTCCTCCAAAGGACTTTCACTAGTGGAATTACTCAGTTCCTCAACTGTTTGATTTGAGATCCCAATATTTTGATCGGCTCCTCAACATAACTTAGGATACTAACAACCTTAATCTCTTGAGCCGGTATTACATATGTCGGATCCGATCGGTATCTTTAGAGTATACGCATATGAAACACATTATGTAACTGAGACATTTCATTCGGTAAAGCTAACTTATATGCTAAAGGTCCTATCCTCTCAATGATTTCACAAGGACCAATGTACCTTGAACTCAACTTACCCTTTTTACTGAATCTCAATACTCCTCTCCAAAGTGATACTCTCAGAAACACCCTGTCTCCTACACTGTACTCTATATCCCTTCCGTACTGATCCACATAACTCTTTTGTCTATCTTGCGTAGCTTTAATTCGAGTTTGGATCAGTTTCACCTTATCCATTGTATCTTGTATCAATTCTAGGCCTTCTACCATTCTTAAGCCCTCTTCATCCCAATACAGAGGCAATCGACACTTTCTTCCATACAATGCCTCGTATGGTCTAAAGCTCCTTGAAACTCCAATACACAAGTTCTAAGCATATCCTCAACAATATTGATTTTCCTCTGACCTGTCCATCTGTTTAAGGATGAAATGTTGTACTAAAGTTTAACTTTTTGCCTATATTCGACTGCAAGCTCTTCTAAAATCTTGATGTGAATCTGGGATCGCTATCCGATACAATGGAAACTGGAACCCCATGTAGTCTAACCACCTCATTCACATATCTCTGGGCCAACTGATCTAGTGAGTTATTCTCTATCACTGGTAAGAAATGGGCCAACTTAATCAATCAGTCCACTACAAACCATAGCGCATCATTCTGCCTCAGAGTCTTAGCCAATCCCATAATGAAGTCCACAATAATTTGTTCCCATTTCCAATCTAGAATAGGCAACGAATGTAGCTTCCCTATTGGAGCCTAATGCTCAGCTTTAACCTACTAGCATGTCATACACTTAGAAACATACTCCGCCACTTGCTTCTTCATTCCGAGCTACCAAAAATGCTACTTCAGTGTGTTATACATTTTGGTAGTACCAGGATGCATAGCATAGGTTACTATATGAGCTTCCTCTAGGATTTTCTTTCTCAAATCATCTACATTAGGCACACATAGTCTCTGCTTCAACCACAAAGCCTCATCTCTCAACTCAAACTCGGAATCTGGATTCAGCTTAACTTTCTCTATAAGCTTCTGTTGGAGTTATGTAAATATAACGCCCTGGAAAGCAAGTGTATTTACATGTAACTTTATCTTCTTTAGTTACAGTTTTGTAATGAAAATATTTATTATTAATAAAACAAAAGAGTTTGGTTTTATTTGTGTGAGCATTATATA
>JANIHZ010132597.1:0-11841 GCA_027478365.1 Erythroxylum rufum
TAAAGTCAATTTGTATAGTCAACGGACTGTAGTAATTTGTGTTTATGAAAAGGGCCCCAGTGGTCATTGTATTTACTCGTGATTATGTATGTTCATGATTTTTCCGCATAGTGTATGTTTGTGTTTAAAAAAAAATTATACTGAGTTTTGACTGAGTGATGTAGCACGCCACCCTCGCAGGGCACGGACTCGGATATCACCATCGATGTCGGGTTCGGGTCACGCGGGAGTGGGGTGTTACAGAAAAAATTGACAATTTTTTTTTAATATGCATCACATCTAGATTATGACATATCAAATTAGTTTTCCAATATGGCAAATCCCAAAAGATGCTTTGTTTTTCTCTAACCAAAGTTTTTACTAATGCTTGTATTAATTTCATCATCTTCAAATTATGTAACTTTTAGCAACCCTAATTCATCAATCTCCTGCAATATCTCTTCGCCAGCTTTGTGAGGGGGAGGAGGTATTTGTACCATCCTATTCTTAATGAACTTTTGTTTATTGCGTCTAAACTAATGATCTAGAGGAAGAAATTTCTTGTGGTTGTCAAACCAATAAGTTTTGCCCCAGTTTGGAAAAAAAGCATCAGAATCATTGTCACAACAAGGACAAGCCAATTTCCCTGCTGTGCTCCATCCAGACAATATAGTGTATGTTGGAAAATCACTAATAGTCCACATCAAAGTTACTTTCAACACAAAATTTTGTTTCAGAGACATATCGTATGTCTCCATACCATATTCCCAAAGATGATGCAATTCAGTTATCAATGGTTGTAAGAATACGTCAAATTTATATTTTGGATTTGTAGGCCATGACACAATCACTGTCAAGAACATATATGCCTCATTCATACACATCCATGGAGGCAAATTATAAGCAATAATTATGATTGGCCATGATGAATATTGTTAGCTGGATTGACCAAAAGGTTGGAATCCATCTGTCGACAGTCCCAACCTAACATTTCGATTTTCAACTACAAACTCATAATGGGAGTTATTGAAATGTTTTCATGCCAATGCATCTGATGGATGATTCATTATTTCATCTTCCTGCTTGTTTTCATTTTTCCATCTTATGTGAGATGCAGTAACATTAGAAGCATATAGTCTTTGAAGTCTCAGAGTTAGCAAAAAATAATACATTCGCTTTAAGGGTACTAATTTCTGTTTCATAGAACATTTTCTAGGTTTGAACCTAGATTGACCATAAAATTTACACTCTTGTAATTCCGCATCATCTCCCCAATGCAACATACTTACCAATTTGCAACAATTAATTTTTTCAACAGGCAAACTAGGAACCTAATAAGTTTCTTCATATTATAAAAACTATCAACCATTGTATGATTAGGAGGCAATGATTCTTTATACCATCCAAGAATTTTATCAAGACTACGATAAAAAAATATGCCCTTCAGTTACAACCAATTTTTTGTTTTAAATCCAAACCCCCTTTAAACTCATCTACATTTGCTGAGGAGTTTACTTTATTACCCCTTGAGGTGTTACGAATCAATGGCTCCCTATGTTGTGTCCACTCAAAATAATTTGGAACAAACCCTTTTTTCAGTAACTGGCCATTCACTTCATTAATATGAAGGAAACAAATATGTTTGTAGTTTTTATATGGGCATCTAATCTTTAGGCCATCCATATATGCAGGATGAGAACATGCATAATGAATAAAAGCTTCAACTCCCAAAAAAACTCAGGATTAATGAAGCTGTCAGGTGTTAATCGTCTATACATCTAAGATCTATCAACATTACTCATTTATGCAAAGCTGTTAATTTAAAAAAGTAATTTCGTAGTTAATATCCTTCATATCCTTTAAGTTTACATAACATTAAACTTTACACAACATCCCGTAAGTATTAATCAATTGAATAATCACCTAAAATTGATTTCAATACTATGATACGTGGCATTGTTTACACCTGTGAATCAAGACAGCAAGTTCTCGCTGTGACTCCTAGGCTCGTGAAATTTTTCACCGATAAACCTCATGGGAGCTGCATCATGGGTTTCCAACCTATATACCATCCTAAGGTTTTATTATGCAAAGAACTATCATTTCTATTAAACTTATGAATTTCTTGTGTTAATACTAAGAACCTAATTAACTACATTGAAGTTGAAGTATTTATGTTTGAATTAATCACCTATAATTGATTTTAATACTATGGTATATGGGATTGTTTACACTTATGAATCAAGAAAGCAAGTTCTCGCTGTGACTCTTAGGCTCGTGGAGTTTTTCACCAATAAGCCTCATGGGAGCTGCATCACGGGTTTCCAACCTATATACCATCCTAGCGGTTTATTTTGCCTTAAATCATCCATAAGATCTCAAACTCATTCCAAATATAGTAAACACTTATGTAATCATACATCTACTCATCAATGATTCAAACACAACCCAAACATAAATACTTAGACTATTAAAGAAGAATATAAAAACTCATTAATGATTATAAGAATATTCTAAACAACAACACAAAATCAAAACCTCCTTAATTTGCCTTCACATAAAACTTAAACGCATCTAATTAATGTATTATTAAAGCTACACATATGGTAGACATTAGTTGGACGACTTACTTGGATGGATAGATAACTACATACTACAAAGAAGAAAGATGAGTGACGCTCATCAACATAAAATAGGGCTTGTGAAAAAGAATATTAACATTTTTCTCATTTTTTCTGAAATTTTTTACATGGAAATTCATAAATGATCTTTAGTACAATTATATTGTAAAATCTAGTAAATTATCTTCTTCATAACCCTCCACCAATTAGACTTTCTTCTTAGATGAAAAAAAGAAAATATCTACAATTTCATAAAATTGTCAAAATAACTTGCCTTAGTATTAGTATAGTGGATGATAAGTCATGTTTCTCCAATAACTCTACTATACCATGAAAACTATTTCTTTGGAGTAAATTATCCTTTCTCTATATGTTCTCTTACTTGGTTTCCATTTTCACTCTTTAAATCAATTTTGGTCTCTAATAACAATATGGACCAAGTCATAATGCATTTAATATCATTTGTTTAGTGTATTTTTTTCCATGAATAATTTCAAATGAGAAATATAAAACAAATCTTCTTATTTGCTTTAGGCACTTACTAATCATTTGTGCAAATATATAACTGACCAATAGTCAAATTTTCAATTGAATGAACGTGTTATATTCTAGTTTTAACATGTAAAAAAACAAGATATGTCCTTATTGCATAAACAGAATGAGTTATGCTCATTTGAATATTTGATCGAGCATTTAAAGTTACATAATACAAGATTATAACTTAATTTAGTTTCTTTTCCCTTTCTTATTTGAAAATGACCACCACTATCTTATATATAAATCTCCTACTCTCTATATTAACCATTAGTAATTAATTCTAATCAAAATATACCAATCAAAATAGTAAGCAATTCTTAAAAAAAGGAAAATATCTTCCCATAAATATAAAGAGTGACTCCACAAGTCCATATATCAACTATTGTAACACTATAACCTTTGCCCTAAATACCTAAATGAGAAAAACATAATGCACCAAATGTAGTAGTTCTACATTTTTCATTTTAGATTTGAAAAAAACAAATGGGATATGAAACACCAGTATATACCCTAAAAGCAACATAAAAATAGTTCTACAGATTATATAAAGTAGCCCATTGCCCTGAATTGGAAGAACATCGGTAGTCATGTTCCCATAAAAAATTTTGTAGTTCACTTAGAATTTTATGGCTACTGTAAACTAACCTATCAACATATAACATTTAAAGATGCATATGCTCATATCACAACCCTTATCCATTTCTTGTAAGTGATTATAGCTTCATACATTTAACCAACCTTCAAAGCATGGTTTAGACAAACCAAAGAGAAGTAATGAACCTTCAAGACCTACGATTATACATTTATAGAACCACTATGGCGACTAGGTGTGGTGGCCCAAGAGACGATTATATAGTACCTAAAGCAAGACAATGACGGAGAGGACGCACGGTGGCCTTCAATAGTGATAGAGATGAGGACACTGGCACGCTAAGGACGGAGACATGCTGAGGATGCGCAGTTTGCTAAGGATGTGTGGTGGCACAACAAGGATGCACGATGGGATAATGAAAAGGCGCGGTCAGACCGCAAGGAAGACGAAGACATAAGAGAAGAAAAAAATAGCTACAATGGAGGAGGGGAAATAGAGGGGGAGGATGTTACGGTAGTTTTAGGTTAAGCAAAAATGACGTTGTTTTCGTTTTATTTAAAACGCTGAAGCTGAAGCAAACGACAACGTTTACCTCTAAAATTTACCTACATAATTTACCTACGAAAATTATTCCGTTGGTAAAACTCAAAACTTATTTATTCCGTCAAGCATTCCTACTTTCTTTACCAATGGAAATTTTTTCCGTCGAAAAATTTGTCGGGATAATTTCCCTCCATATTTACCGACATATATTTTTCCATAACAAAATGAAATTTTTTTCGATAATTTTACTGACAGTATATGATTTTTCATTAGTAATTTTCTACGATTTCATTTTTGTTAATAATTTTCCATTGCTAATTGTCTTGTAGTGAGTTATAACTTAAGAATTCTTTCAATCTAGAAAGCTAGAATTGTTAATTAAGTTAAAGTCAAAGCATAAAAAAAGTTCTATGAAAAGTCTTACCTAGATTTAGTTTAGTCATTGGGTGCTTTAATTTTGTTCATTGCTTTAAATTGGTGATTTAAAATTATTTGTTCATTTTCTTTCATATCAAAGAATTATTGATTCATTTTCTTTCAAATCAATCATCCACTTTATTAGATTAGATAATAGGAAGATAGTTATTACTAGTAGTCATAGTCTCTATGGGATCAACACTTGACTTACCTAGACTATACTATATGAATGATATGTACATTTGTCTTTGAGATTTCTCTAGTATTACTCTATATGCTTTGGTTTCATTCATATCATATGAAGTTTTTTGCATTGTTATATGAGACCATAATATTAGGAAAGCTTGATTTTGATTAGTTTAATCACCCTTTTATTTTTAATTTAATTTGTTTTATTTTAAATGATCTTTCTTGATCTGGTGTTTGCTTACTACATTTTAGGTTTAAGTCCTTTGATTTATGATCAAGAGTAACCCTAAAGCCTTATTAGATCTTAAACTAATATCAAAAGAACTCTACTTTAGAACTTAAGGGAAAGGAACAAAAGACAACTTGAAGATTTGAAATTACAACCCCCAAACATAATGGCAAGACATAAGGGGTATTGTATAATGGAAATTATACTAGTACCTCATTAATTAGAGCTAAGCCTAGCATAGTGATATTGAGAATCAACACGAACAACTTCAAAAATAAACCTATATGATTCAAATGATTTAGTAGCTGATGTAATTTGATGAGATGCTAGATGAGGATCCCAATGGGCATATTGGCAATTTTCTAGAAATCTATGACATATTCAAACTAAATAAAGTCAAGTTATCAAATTAAGGTTATTCCTTTCACTTTGAAGGAGTGAGTGAAATTATGACTAAAGTCACTACCTAGTTATGCTTTCTCTCTTATAAGAAATTTATCAATTTTAAAAACCGCAAATGCACGATGTAATAGTGGCTAGCACAAGCAAGTACAGGTTGATCCCATGAGGACTATAATTACTACTAATTACCCTTTTTCTATTATCTAACAGTTAATTTAGATTATGGATTTAATTAAAAATTAAACTAAACAAAAAAACTAAGATTAAAACAATAATGAACTTAAGATAGAGGAAAATACTTGAAAAAATATATATCAAATAAATTGTAACTAGGTGATGAATCCCCCTAATAATCCTTAAATATTAATCCTTTATCCTGTAATCGTATTATTGATTATTGGACTGTGAAAATCGTTATCTTATGTTAATATCTTTCTCAATACTATTAATAACTAATCCAATAGTTGAATAATATAAATCTTTCTAATTAAAAACCCTAAGATTGTATTATTAATTTGTGAATTTTATTTAACCCTAATCTAGAGGATTTATGGTAGACCTATTCATATAAAAGGATTTCCCAATCTCAATTAAATGAAATCAAATCATGAACTAATATTCAAGATATGTAGAATTAGAATAAAATGCATAATTTTAATCGCAATAAGTCAATAAAAATGCATTAAATAAAAGATCAAATCATATTGTTATCACAATTTAGGGTTCATCAGACGTAAGCCCTAAACAAGTTTAATTCCTATCTATAAAAGACAAAAATAAAGATAAATATGCAGAAGAACAACTATAAATCAAAGAAACCATAATTTTAAATCTCCCTTTTTCTTTTAATGGATATTCTTGCAAGTTGGATTTGATGTTGTTATCTATCGGATCTTTTGACATATTTTTCATGTTTTCCTTGTCCCTTGATCAGAACTCTCTCCTCTCTATGTCTCTTGTTACTCAAAATCACTTAAAATTTGTATACTTTATTTTGCCTCCATTCACATCCTTTTATAGTAAAAACTATTTTTAGGATATACATGGTCAACATACACGAGCTTTTAGGTAACTGTGCATCTCTAAAAATACTTGAATTCCCAATTTTACATAGGCACAAAGACTTACACAGGCAATACACATGAGTGTGTGTATCAATATAGACCAGCATGTAACTTCACGCGACCAAAACCAAAATTCTTCAAATCTTCACATGTTTATAGAGACTTACACAGTTACTACACACGGTTGTGTAGGTCCAAGTTGCTTCAAATCTTCATTTCATGCCACAATTCCATTCGAATTCTTCTCCTTTTGGACCAAGAAGGCAATTATCTCCTATAAAAACACTTGGAATGAATTAAGTACCAAAAATACTATAAAACTATTAAATAATAAGAAAAACATGTTAAATATAGGTATGTAAATATAGTCAAGTAATGATTTATCACTACCTCTAGGATCCATCACTATATATGATGGGTTATCTGAGAAATTTTTTGCTAAATACTTTCCTATAAAATGTACAACAAAGCTCAAAAATGAGATTTTCTCCTAAAATTGGAAGATGAGACTTTATATGATTCCTGGGAGAGATGGAAGGAGCCACTACGAGAGTGCCCACTCCAAGTCTTGATTTGGGTATGTAAATGCAAACATTCCATAAAAGGTTAAGTTAGCTAACTATATAGCTAATAGATAAATCTTTATGGGGATCCACTATCTATAAGACTCTTGAGGAATTGCAGGAGCTCATAAAGAGTATTGCAATGAACAAGTAGTGAGGCAATCCCAAACTGAAGCCAAAGACAAGTGGCATCCATAGTGTTAACATGGCAGAATACTAAAGATAAAGTTAAAGGCTCTAAGCAGGAAGATTGATAATATGAATTTCATAGCTCATTTGGTGCAAGTAATAAGTTGTGACATTTGTGGTAGGGGCACCTCAATCATGAGTGTCAAGCAACTTATATTCAGGGTCTTCCGATTAAATAAGCTGATTTTATTAGGAATCAACCCAAAAATAATCCTATAACAACACCTATAATGTGGAATAGAGAAACCATCCAAACTTTTTGTGGAGCAATTAAGGGAAAATAAGCAAAGACCTCCAGCTAGATTTCAATTACAACATTAGGAAAGGAAGCCAAATCTCGAGGATATTATGATGACATATGTGAATGCAATCGATACTCACTTCTAAGAAACCAATTTATGCTTCAAAACTAAAAAGCCTCTATTCATAATTTAGAAATACATATTATAAACTTGTTAAACCTATCTCCGAGAGGCAATAAGGTACTTTACCTAGCAATACTGAACTTAACCTGAGAGAACAAGTAAAACTAGTCAATTTGAGAAATAGAAGGGAGTTAATAATCAAAGACAAAGAGGAGGAAACTAAGTACGATACTTCTTTGAAAGAAAGAAAGAAAGAAAAAAAGGAAGAAGAAAGAGAGAAGGATGAAGAGCCCAAGAAGAAAGTTATCAAAGATTATAAACCAACAACACTATACTTGAGCAAACTTCCACGTTTTTTATCATTTTTGTTACTTCACTGCAAGATGAAAGTAGCATGATGTACAATTTTTTTTTCCTTCAAGCAAATGATGGTGTAGTACTCTTATGTGCATTCCTAGAGATCAAACTAACGATAAGTTGGTAAGTTTCTAGATTTTTTAAATAAATTTATACTAATATACCTTTTATTGAAGCTCTATTACTATTGAGCCCCGTTTTCGAAGCCCAACAATCATTCCGGAGTTATAAAGCGTGAGACATGAGCATATTTCCTATAGGGTTATTACCTTGGAATCTCTTTAGCCCTCATCATTTCATCCTCATTCTCATAACATCCAAAACTACAAGGAGCGAGCCCACACCAGTCAGACACCTAAATCACCATTGAATTATTCAAAAAAATTGTAGCTCCGTGTATCTAGTTTATTTTGAAACAATAACCACCTCATTCGGAGCTCTATAGCTCAAGATATGCTTAAAAACCCAAAGTATATTCATAACCTAGTTATGCTCTTCTAACCGGTCCCTCATTTTCTTTCCATCAATCTTTTTCCTCTTAACACCAAAGGCTATCAATTTTTGTGGGAAGGTAGAAAAATGTGTTAGAAATTCATTGCTTTAAGAATCACTTCTTTTTGAGGTCAGATGATTAAGTTATGGACAAAAGAATCCAACATGTTTATGTCCTCAATTATATGGTACCTGTCTTGGTACAATTGCCATAACTTTCACTACAGATGTAAGATTGATGTCGTTTTTAGACGGTTTGAAAGAAGACTTCTAGATCTACAATTTCATGAAGAACTCAAAGTGGGATTCTGCTTCTAAAAGGGTCAAAATCATGATTTACTATAGCTGTCCCGAGAATGTTTGTTTAACGGACATAAATGTCCGCCTAACGGACATAGACGGGCTTGGGGGCCATTTTTCACCTGAGAAGGTCCTTTAAACGGACATTGGCGGGGCTGGGGGATCCTTTTTCACCCAAGAAAGTCTGTTGAATGGACCTAAAGTCCGTCTAACGAACATGTGCCATCCAAAACTTCCTCAAAAGCCTCTCCAATGGTTCCTTACATCCATTCTAACATCATATTCACTCATAATCTTCCCAAATTCACTTTTTCTAAAGTCATATCACTCCTTAAACATTCAATTACCAATTTGAGTGCATTAAACTCCAAAACCTAAAATTCAATGACTCATAACATACACAAACTCTCATTATTCTCCATAGCTTTCATGTTCATACTTCCTATGCAGCATCATCTCTTATAATGCACATATCTCTCAACTCTGATACCCAAAATTTACATACTTTATAGCGTTGGAAAGCTAAGAGGATAAACTACAACTTTTATAAAGACAACTTTGGCTAATTCTACCCAGATCAATACAGTTTTTCCCTTGAGTTCAGAACACAATTTCCACACCTATGAACTTGCAAAATGCAATATCTATTCATGTCAATTCAAGTACTAAATACCTTTCGTTAAACTCTTCAACCCCACCTCAAATGATTCATCTCATAAAACCTTTCCCATCTCTAACATCCTATTCTAAAACAACAACAATTTGCAATCTCATCGAAGAAGCATATGCATACACAAAATCCACTTCCACAATCATCATACTCAACCTTTAAAAAGACATATTCATTTACAAAAGGAAATCCTCAATTTCACATTCTCATTACTAACCAAAATAAATATTTGAACAAGCTTGATTTACATATTAATGTACACATCACACTTAAAACAAATACAAATGGATGCTTAATGTTTGGCATGCTTAATAAGCTATACAAAAGTGTTCGAACTAACTTAGTACAAAAGCTAACTATCTCGGAGGTTGTCCAATTGCCTTGCAAGGATCACTAATCTTCTCGATCTGCACTTGAGGAGTGGAAAAATATTAGAGCTCAGTGGCTAATATATTTATAGCCATTGGTGCTAAGCCATACAATCAAACATATATGCATCAATTCATATAAGCATACTCATCTTATCTGGATCCAAAAATATAAGTTCAACATTCATAACTCATAAATCAATACTTCATCACATAAAACATCTTGGATGTAATTTATCATCGAAGCGTAATACACAAATTGCATCATACTTAACATATCATAACGCAAATGCATAAACAAATGGCTCGAGGGTTCCGTGGAACAAAACAAAGAAACCGAAGTTTACTCCGTGAACGAAATGAGTCCACTTTTCGGATCTCGTACACCATAAGCGGGCAGCTGGGATAAGGCTTTATGTCAACGTGCACTTGACTACAAAACAGTTCCTATCTTGCCCAAACACAATCAAATCTCATAATCAATTCAATCAATCACAAGTTCATATTCTCATGATTTTTTTTCTTTCCATTTAATCAAAATTCCATGATACAATTCCAAGCTATAGCATAATCATACTCACAATTCAAAATTCCATGATACAATTCCAAGGCATAGCATAATCATATTCACAATTCAATTTTATCAAATGTCATACATCATAATGCCATTTCCACATCATAACATTTCAAAGCAAGCCATTTCAACACACAATACATATACAAGGCATTTTGCTCATTACATAATAACTATAAATAAATTACCCACTTAGTTTCACTTGCGAATCCAAACTCAAATTGGCCCTTCCCCTTGCTCTTGGGTAAGATTTTTCTTGATTTCCTAAAACAAACCAATTTTTCATTCAATTCCAATTCAACAAAATCCCTAAAACTTTAAAATCACAACAATTGAAATCAACACAAATCAAGATCAAACCTAACCTACCCATAGTCCATCTAGGTTAGAAAACCCAAAACCTAGCTTAGAAACCCTAAAATCAAATGAGTTTCCCTTTAAACCATCTTCTTTCTCCATTCATTCCCAACACAAAACCATTTTCTCTTTCTAACTCCTTCTCTAACAAAGCAAGAAGAGAAATAAAGCTTACCTTGAACAAATCTTCTTCTTTCTTCTTCTTCTTTCCTTCTTCCTTTCTTCTCTCTACGACTCTCTCCTTTTCTCTTCTTTTATTTCACGTTTTTTGTTTCTCTGTTCTAACTCCAACGATTTTCCTCTTCTTCTTTTTAACAAGACCACATTTTTCTTGGTCTTCCCTTTTTACCCTTCATTTTATTAGCTCTCCCAATTTTACCCCTTTTTGTCCATCAACTACTAACATCTTAACCCCTTATTCTAATTAGTTAAATGAAGAAATTTGATAACACTTCCTTCTACAAAAATGCTCCTGATTGTCTTAATTTTCTAATGACACCAAAATAATTCAATTTGGTTCAAAAATCTGAAAGTTATATCCCAAACATTTTCAAACTATTTTTATACTAAAACAATATTATGTGCTCAACTTCCATCTCAAAATTGTAATTCTTAAAGACTGAAATAGAACTCGATTTCATCAGATAATTTGTAACCCTATTTTTCTAGTTTAATCCAAATCAAAAATCACCTCATTTGGATAACTAGGGAAAAGGTTATGGCTAAAACACTGAAGTATACTCAGTGAACATGTTTCAACTACATTTTTCAGCTTTTAACTTCCAACATTTCACATATAAGAGTTCTAACTTCTAAGAAAAGTTTGGGGTCTAACAATTGCATGTAACATCCTGTCCCCATATTAAGGGTTAGGACCCAAACTTTCAGTATTTGTGAGCTCAAAGAGAAATTTAGGCAATGCATTTTCTTGCTCATGCATCATATTAGCATATATGCACATAAATACGGAATGTTTTCACATAAAAAGTGGTACATGCATTCATTGACAACTTCTAGGTATAAATGGTATTAA
>JANIHZ010132609.1:0-11841 GCA_027478365.1 Erythroxylum rufum
AACTCTTTATTTCCTTTTGCTTTCTTTTTCCACATTCTTCAGACCTTCCTTGAAATGAAAGATAATTCATCATCATCTTCACTTGAATCTTTTTCAGATTCACTGGTATCGTCATTCTTGATTTCTTTAATCTTTAACTCTTTGGACGATGAACTTCTATTCTTCTTAGTCTTGTGATTTTTCTGACCAGCCTTTAATGCTATAGATTTGTCTTGTCTAGGTTTATCTTCCGCATTAAGCTCTACTTAGTGTATCTTTAAAGAACCAAGCAATTCATCAAGCTTTAATATACTCAAGTCCTTGGCTTCTTATACTACAGTGACTTTAGGTCTCCATCTTTTCGGCAGACTTCTGAGAATCTTCCTAACATGGTCTTGATTATCGTAGATTCTCCTAAGAGCTTTAAGTCCATTAATGATAGTTTGAAATCTTCCAAACATCTGATCAATAGACTCATCTTCCTTTATCTTAAATAGCTTATACTGATGTACAAGAATGCTTATCTTGGACTCTTTCACTTGGTTTGTGCCTTCATATGCGATGGATAGAGTGTCCCACATCTCCTTCGCAGTGTCGCATCTATTAACTTTATCATATTCACTTTTGCTTAAGGCACAACTCATAAAGAACTTGGCCTTTGAGTTTAGATGAAATCTAGCTTTTTGATCGGCTGACCATCTGGTACGTGGAATGGCATTCCCTTCATCATCGATCGGTATGTATGGTCCATTCTCGATAATATCCCAAAGATCAATATATGTAGATTCTATGAAGAGTCGCATCCTGTCCTTCCAATAATGATAATCCTCACCATTGAATGCAGGAGGTCTTGTGACTGAGGCTCCTTCAGCTATAAAAACATGTGATTCAGCCATGGATCTTTGTCCTCACTTTGTAACGGTGGTTTTTGGAAGCCGAGCTCTGATACCAACTTGGTTCAACCAAATTCTGTTGAGATTGAACGTCGTTGTTTCGGTCCATGGTCTGTGCGATTCTGATTGTGAGATACCTGCAAAACAAATAACGGCAGGCCGGGAATTGTTTCCCGGGAGGCCCCTCTGACGCTCAAGTCAGTATTTTTGTAGAGTTTTGGCTGCTGTAAACAGAGAAAATTAGGGTTGTATTCTCGTACCTTAATCCGGTAGGAATAGTACCTTATATATGCTGTGGATGCTAGGTTTACGTAGGTCTTTGTGTTTGCATGGGAGTCTAACTCCTGACGGTCCGACCCGACCATAAGCCCCCTACTCCTCGAGTCTGAGCCAAACGAAGGGTCGAAGGAGTATATAAAGATTTTGCGGCCTATCTGTTTAACTGCTTGTGGCGACGCCGGTCGATCGGACATCAACGCCCTATGTGTAGTAATTCTTGCTGCGACAGGAAAACTGACCGAACTAGCGAGCCATCGTTCGGTCAACAGCTGGTCGATCGATTAAATCTTGTTAGGGAGGGGCAATCGATTGGCTTATGCCAAGATAGGGCGGTCAAGCGGTCGTCCATGTCTGGGCATAGGCTAGGTACACTTAGTACTTAACGCTTCGTATCTTCTAGGCACTGTTCAACATCTGAAATAGTGCGCCCTCTGAACTGCCTCACAACCGTCCTATGGAGGGGTCGATTGAGGGTGCTGAAATTCAAAACGCTTGGTGTAATTATTATTGACGGTCTGGTTCTTCTAGGCATCTCCGAAATTTGGAACGTCGCGTCTCTTGGGCAGTCGTACATTTATCACACGCCATTACGTGTGTCCCTTCGTTTGCCGTACCGTTTCAGCCTCTTAGATCTTTCCACGTGGTCAGTCCGGATTGATATGTTTATTCGGTTGACACTATAAATCCTGGGACGGATAATTTTTTCTCATTCCGTATGGCTTTTCTTAGCCTATGCCCTTTGCCTTTTCGTCTCTTCACCCTTTGTTGTCAGATTGCGTCTTTCACGTGTCCTTTTTCCCTTTTTCGGTCCAAAACTGCTTCGCCAATGCTAAAATCATGCCTTTTTTCAGAAGAAGAAGAGGGAATAGTCGAGACAGAGCGAGAGGTAGTTCCTGACGATCGAGATAGAGCGACAGGTAATTCCTGACGAGGTCCTGTGACGGTGAAAATTTGGTTGTCGCAGGACTTGTCAGCATAAGCATATGTCGGACAAATTTTTCGACTTTGGAATGGAAAGGCTCATTGATGATACTTGCAGTAGACTGGGTAGGACAGATAATATTTGTAGTAGACCGGGTAGGAAAGATAATATTTGTTGTAGATCGGGTAGGAAAGATAATATTTGTAGTAGATCGGGTAGGAGAGATGTTTCTTTTCTGAATGCTCATCTGGTCGAGCTTGTGATCAGGGCAGACTTATCGGAAATAAAAAGAATCTTATTTTTATTCGTCATTTGTTCTTTCAATCTTGTCGGATGGAGCTTCGAACTATCGCTGGCTTTGTATGATAGGTTACCCTCTCAGATAACACATAGTGAACTGGCACGCCCGATGCAAGTCGATCGATCGTTCGGTTCGATGCGAGCCGATTGATCTGGGTATCCAGGCCGAGCGACGTCAATGTCGAGAGATTAGTCGTTGTCGAATAATTAGTTGATTGCCGACCGATTGGTCGATTGTTGAACGATTGATTGTTTGTCGAACGATTAGCTGTTTGTTCATTTGTCGATCGATTGGTCGATTGTTCGTTTGTCGGTCGATTGGTCGATTGTCGACCGATTGGTCGTTTGTTGAGCGTTGTCGAGGCCCGAGCGTTGCTAGAGAGCCGAGCTATGTCGAAAGCCGTAGCCGAGCGATGTCGAGGCCATAGCCTAACTAAGTCGAGCGGTTCCAACATCTTGTGTTGGTAGCCTTGTCGAATTTCGTCAATTGTCGATCAGCTCCAACATCTTGTGTTGGAAGCCTTGTCGAATTTCGTCGATTGTCGATCGGCTCCAACATCTTGTGTTGGTAGCCTTGTCGAATAATTGGTAGGCTGCTCCGCCCTTAATCTGATTTAATTAGATCTGCCATAAAATCCGAGATTCTTTATTGATGTCGATAAAAGTGTGGGCCGTTAAAAAACCTGACTAGCATAATCAGGAAAAAGGTTCCCACGACAAATGCATAAAAGGCAGTAAAATGTGAGATAAAGAAAACAAAGCAAGCTTATCTATTGATAAAACGCCATCAGGTTTTGAGAGCTCCAGGGCTTCGGCAGAATTTTTCCATTCGTGTCGCGCAGGATATAAGAGCCGTGTCCGGTTTGCTTGACAACTTGATAAGGTCCTTCCCATGCCTGCCCGAGCTTTCCAGGATGCTTCCCTGCCGCTTCGACTTTCCTTAAAACATAACCACTAACCTTTATGTCGCTCGGCCTCACCCTTTTGTTGTAGAACCTTGTTGCTTTTTGTCTGACGGCTTCTGACCAAGCAGCTGCTCTCTCTCTATCTTCGCTAAGGAGTACTAGCTCTGCTATGCGGGCCTCGTTATTCCGCTCTTCTTCGTAATTTGATAGCCTTTGATTGGGCAGTGCCACTTTTACTAGAACCAGAGCCTCTTCCCCGAAGGTCATTCGGAACGACATTTCTCCTGTGGCTCCATTTGGGGTAGTCCGGTAAGCCCATAACACTTCATCTAGTTCGTCTACCCATGTCTTACGACCATCCAAGCGTTTCTTGAGGGCGTTCATTATCTTCTTATTGGTGTTTTCCGCGAGACCATTGCCTTGAGGATGGGCCACCGAGGTCAACTTGAGCCTTATCTTTAGCCGATCACAGAAATCTCTAAACTTATCATTATCGAACTGCCGACCATTGTCCGTAACCAACACCATGGGCATCCCAAACTGACATAATATGTTTCTTTTCACGAAATTTTCTATTTTCCGCTCAGTAATGGTGGCGACCGCTTCCGCTTCTACCCATTTAGTGAAATATTCAGCCGCCACAATTAAGAATTTCTTCTATCCCGGGACGAGAGGAAAAGGGCCAAGTATGTCCATTCCCCATTGGTCAAAGGGGATAGGATGGCTTACGATTTTTAACCATTCGGTCGGTTAATGAGACAGGTTACTGTTCCTCTGGCAAGCCTCGCATCGAGTAACTTTCTCTTGACAATCTCTCTTCATCGTTAGCCAATAATACCCTTGTCTGATTAACCTGTGAGCTAGCATCCTTCCTTCTAAATGATTTCCACACATTCCTTTATGGACTTTAGCCATTGCCTGTTCCGCCTCTTCTTCACTCAAGCAGCGCAATAATGGCTAGTCATACGATCGCTTGTATAGGATGCCACTAACGATTGTGTATTCGGCCGCCTTTACCCTTAGTTTTCGTGCTTCTAAGGCATCTTCAGGCTGTACCCCTTCAAGGAGGTATTGCCTGATCGGTTCCATCCATCCTGATCGCTCGGCATCTGTTTGGAGGACCTCCTTGGTTTTCTGTATGCTAGGTCGATCTAATCGCTTGACCAGGATGTTATTCTTTGCATTACGGTCGGAAGCCATTTTGGAGAGCGCGTCTGCCTGAGTATTTTGCATCCTTTCTATCCTGTTGATCGAGTATTCTTCAAAGTTGCTTAACTCTTGCTTTACCAGCTCCAAGTACTTAATCATGTTGTCCCCTTTGGCTTTATACTGCCCAGTGACTTGGCCGACCACTACTTGGCTATCATTATACACCTTTAAGTACTTCACCTCCGTCTCTCTTGCTAGCTGAAGTCCGACTATTAAAGCCTCATACTCTGCCTCGTTGTTGGATGACTTGAACTCTAAACGGATAGCATACTCCACCTTTTCTTCCTGGTACAGACTGATCAACACCATCCCTGCTCCACATCCCTCGCTGTTGGACGATCCATCCACAAATAAGCTCCAGGCAGGGCGTTGTTCGTCCTGCGAGCTAGGTTGACTCATTTCTGCGACAAAATCCGCCAGTGCTTGGGCCTTGATCGTCGTTTGTGGCTTGTAGCGTATGTCAAACTCTCCCAGCTCTACCGCCCATTTCAACAACCGCCTTGAGGTTTCGGGTTTCTATAAACATTTCTTAAGGGGTCGGTCGGTCAATACCTCAATTGTGTGACTTTGAAAGTAGGGTCTGAGTTTTTGCGCCGCAGTTATCAGTGAAAAAGCCAGCTTCTCAATTGGTGTATATCGCGTTTCTGGCCCATTTAGCACCTTACTAGCGTAGTAGATTGGAAATTGCTCGTTTCCTTCCGATCAAACGAGAACTACACTGATCGCCCCTTCTGTAGCTGCCAAGTAGATAATCAGGCTCTCGCCCTCAACCGGGCTCTGCAAGATGGGCGGACTGGTCAGATATTGCTTCAGGCTTTGGAATGCTCTTTCACACTCGTCCGACCATTGGAACTGGGTCACATTTGCTTTTCTCAGAATTTTGAAGAATGGGAGACACTTGTCCCCCATCCTGGAGACAAATCTGCTCAAAGAAACTATCCGCCCGGTCAATATTTGGATTTCTTTCAAGCAATGCGGCGAAGGCATTTGGATGATAGCCTCGATTTTCTCTGGGTTCGCTTCGATTCCTCGTTGAGTAATCATGAATCCAAAGAATTTTTCGGATGTCACACCAAAAACACACTTTTCCGGGTTCAGCTTCATCTGAAACTTATTGAGGGTTTGAAAAACTTCTTTGAGATCTATCACATGCTCTATAGCCGTTTTACTCTTGACTACCATATCATCCACGTAAGCCTCAACCGATCGACCGTTCTGTTTTTTGAAGACTTCCTGATATGTGCTTAATTGTTGATATTTTTAATTATTTGCACTTAGGGATTAATGGTACAAAAATGATTAAAATACTCACTTTATTTCATATTTATTTTTAGGTACAATTTAAGAACAAAGAAATTAAAGTGATTTAAAAGCATTACATTTTGGTCGTTTTCGAATATTTATTTTTTCATGTCTTTATCGAGGAAGAAGAAAATTAAAAGCAAGACAAAAATTTAATGGGAGCAATTAAAGGAGCATGCAACATGGGACAATTGAAGAGGACACGCATACGGAGTCGGCCCAAGCATAAGCAACAGTGGAAGAATGAGCATTTAAATGGGCTAGAATTCGTGACCCTGGGAAGCATACAGAGAGGGGCTCTTAATTGAGAAAGGAAAAGTCACGCACTAAAGAAGCAAAAAAGGTGGGGGCTCTAATATAAAATAACGCAACAGTGAGCTGAGGGTTGTGAATTAACGTTGAAGGCTTGGCTATTGCTTTTAAGAAACAAAAGGAGAGTAGGCCTTTTAAGCAACAGTGAAAGGAGCACGTGAATTAGAAAGGCGGACAAGAAATGAAGCAAGGGGCCTAGAGCAAAAAATTATAAAGAGATCGTCGTTTACTTAGGCAGCTGACCATGCTATTGCGCAAGGGACAGCTGTGGGGCGCTGGAGGTAAATATGAGTAGTAGAATAAAAACAACAAAAGGGAATTGAAAAGCATGCGTTGTTGTCATTTCAATCAGCAATAAAATCACTAGGAGCAGGCGTGAACAATTGTGAGCTACAGCCAAGAGAATAATCAAGCAAATAAATCAGCAAAGAGACAGCAGGCGTGGATTAGAGAGAAAAGCCTCAGACCAAGGTCATGCGACGTGTTAAAGGCTGGAACGTGGATGAGCAGCAACTTGTCTTGAATCTGTAAAGTTCCAATTCAACAATAACAGCGATAAAACAGTGAACAAGCGACAACAGCGATTTTATTGATTCTCAAAAGGGAAATACAATCTTCCGAGGGAAAAGTCACAAGAAAGGAGGTGAGAAGTTCAGAGAGAATTAGGGATGAGAGAGAGAAGTCTGATTTCATAACAGAAAGATTCATGCCAATTCTAGGTGCCATCATGATCTAAATACACCACAGAGTGCGTGCAATTCCTTGTGAGGACCACAATGATTATTCCTTGGCCTGTGACGTGTCTCTCCATGCAAATCCTTGCAATCTGATTGGTGGTTGTCTAATTCTGATGCTCCTCCTCACTGATTTGGGACAAGACAGCTCCAATCCCTTTCCCGGAAGCATCAGTTTCAATGGTGAATGGCAAGGAGAAATCTGGAAGGCCAAGTGCGGGTGCTGAGTTTAAAGGCTTGCTTCAAGTTCGCAAAAGCTTTAGCAGTGTTCTCGGACCAAATGAAATTATCTTTTTTTGGCAAGTCCGTGAGTGGTCCGGCAATCTTTGCAAAATGACAGATGAACCTCTGATAATAACCCGCAAGTCCCAAAAACCCTCGAACTTCCTTAACTGAACGAGGGAGTGGCCACTCCTGAATCGCTTTAATTTTATCCTGATCAACGACAACCCCTTCCTTCGAAATCACGTGGCCTAAATACCCCACAGTTTGCTAGCCAAACAAGCATTTAGACTGTTTTGCTACCAATCCGTGCTCCAAGAGTACTTTCAGAACAGATTCCAAGTGCTTCAAGTGTGCGTCCCATGTATCACTATACACAAGGATGTCATCGAAGAAAACCAACACGAAATGACGGAGAAATGGTCGAAAAATCTCATTCATCAATGCTTGAAACGTGGAAGGAGCGTCAGTCAAGCCAAATGGCATTACGAGAAATTCGTAATGGCCATCATGAGTGCGGAAGGTTGTCTTGCCTTCGTCCCCTGCTTTAAGAAGAACTTGATGATAACCGGCACGAAGATCCAGCTTAGAGAAAAACTGAGCACCATGTAACTCATCAAATAACTCATCGATCGAAGGAATCAGAAATCGATCACGGACTGTAATCGCATTCAAAGCTCTATACTCAACGCAAAAATGCCAAGTCCCATCCTTTTTGCGAACCAAAAGAACCGAAGATGAAAACGGGATTGTGCTTGGCCGTATGACTCCATCAGCCAACATCTCGGCAACTAATCTCTCAATCTCCTATTTCTGAAAGTGGGGGTAGCGATACAGCTTAACATTTACGGGATTGCTATTCGAAACCAAGTGAATAGCATGATCACATTCCCGGGAAGGTGGTAATCCGTTGGGGAGTTGGAGCACCTGGGAAAAAGTCTGCAGCAACGAAGCAATCCCACTATCCAAACTCTACTTGTCCACTGTGTGATCTGTTACAAGCTCTAAACAGAAATACTCAGCAATGGCGTTAATTTTCTGCAAACTCCGTAACCCGTTAAATTGTACTGCTTATGCTATCGGAGCAGATTCACCAATCCAACGAATCGTGTGATCGTTGGCTGGAAACTCAAAAGTGGAGGTAGCGTAATCCATCATGACTGGTCCGAGTGTTGCTAACCACGTAACCCCCAAAACCATATCCCAACCCTGAATCGGCAACACATAAAAGTCTGCCAAAATCTCATGCCCCTGGATCGTAACCGGTACTGATTTCACCATCCCCGTGCACAACAAACGCTCACCACTGCCAACTAACGCAAAGAAACTCGGGGTGACAGTTATGGGTAAATTAAGAAATTTTGCGACATGAGTTTGTACGAAATTATGAGTACTACCGCCATCAAGCAACACTTGCACTGATTTTCCTTAAACCATGCCCTGGAAACGAAGCATCGACATGGAACAGCCCCCGGCCAACACACTATACGATATCGTGGAGTGCAACTGATCCGTTGGTTCAGAATTTTCGAGCTCCCCCGCCGTCACCACCAGCGGTGGTGAAGAATTGAACCTATCAGGATCTAGGGGTTCACTCTCCTCAAGTAACAAAAGCTGCGGTTTCCCTTTACGCTTGTGGTCCCAAGTGTATTTCTCGTCACAGTGGTAACAAAGTCCCTGTTGCCGGGGTTGAGCAGCCTCTGCCGGTGATAAACGTCGAAACGGTACCTTTGCACCTCCAGGGAGCGTAGCAGTAGAGGTAGCACCCGATGTGTTTGATGTATGGTGTAGGGGTGCAATTGGGATCCCAGGTTTAGGTGTTGGTAAAATGGGCCGAGAATTACCCAAGGTTGGTTTCATGTGGCCCTTTTCCAATGCAATTCGTTGCTCATGCAACTGGGCTAGGGATATGGCCTTGTCCAATGTGGCTGGTTTATGAACCAAAACAGAATGTTTAATATCGGCCAGCAAACCTGAAATGAAACAGTGGACCAAAAATTATGCCAGCAAATAGATCGTCCAATTAGTGATTGCCTCAAATCGTGAATGATATTCAGCTACAGAGGATGATTGCTATAATTTAGCCAAAACCCCTTCTGGTTCTTCCAACTCACGAGAACGAAAACGCTGCACAATAGCCGTCGTGAACGCCGACCATCCCGCTAACTGCCGATTCCTATGCATCCAATCATACCAGTCCGAAGCAGCATCATCGAAGTAAAAGGATGATATAGTAACCCGTTCCTCTTCTCGGATCTGATAAAATTCAAAGTAGCGATCCGCCTGCATCACCCACCTTTCCGGATTGACACCAGAAAACCTTGCCATTTGGACTGGAGCAGGTTTATGTCATCCAAGGGGATTAGCTGCAGAATTTTCCGATGAGCCGGAAGCCGATTTTGGCAAGCCCCTTGAATGTTCGTTGTGAGAGTGACGCGCAAGAACTTCATGAAGTAGTCGTGTGTGGTCTTCAAAAGCAGCAATCAGAGCATTCAAATCTCGACGAAACATCTCTTGCGTGTCAACAACCGCCGTGATTCTGTCATCCATCACCTTGAATTTGGTATTGTGCTCCCCTGTCATCTTTATAGAGGCTTAATGAAAGCACCAATGCAAGGTTCTAATTCAACAATAATGGCGATAAAACAGTAAACAAGCAACAGCAACGATTTGATTGATTCTCAAAAGGGAAATACAATCTTTCGAGGGAAAAGTCACAAGAAAAGGGGTGAGAAATTCATAGAGAATAAGGAATGAGATAGAGAAGTCCGATTTCATAACAGAAAGATTCATGCCAATTCTAGGTGCCATCATGATCTAAATACACCACAGAGTGCGTGCAATTCCTTGTGAGGACCACAATGATTATTCCTTGGCCTGTGACGTGTCTCTCCATGCAAATCCTTGCAATCTGATTGGTGGTTGTCTAATTCTGATGCTCCTCCTCACTGATTGGTTGTTGCTTAGGCCAGCATCATCCTTGGGCTCTGTTGAAATCATAACACCATCTTGTTGACAGGTCCTGCAAAACACATCTATCATGGTAAAAAATAACAGCCCAATTCAATGCTTTGGTTAGCTTGCTTACTGAGAGTAGATTGTGCTTGAAAGAAGGGATGTATAAAACATTATCAACGTTTAGTGTAGAGCTTATTTTAGCAGAATGAGTGATTGGTTCCTTTTGACCATCAGGTAAGGTGATGTGAGGAGTGGCAAATTCAGTAGATGAAGTTAGAAGTGATTGATCTGAAATCATATGGTCTATAGCTCCACTGTCAATGACCCATAATTTTGAAAACTTGGTGAGAAAAGCAAGAGACGTACCTGCTAAATTTATTGCAATTTGTGGACTACCTGAAGGGATGAGCAGCTTGTTGACTCGCTCTTGAGTGAGTTTTGGAGTTATAGAAGTCTCATTAGAAGGATCAACATTACCATCAATTATCTCACTTTGTGCGCCTGAAGCATTGGCTGCGTAGTAAGAAGCACGAGATCGTTCCTGTAGAGAAGATGTGGAAGTAGAACCACCTTATTTCTTCTGCTTATATTTCAATTTGTTTCACTCTTCAATAGTGTGATTATCTTTCTTGCAATAACGACAAAATTTCTGGGTTTGAGTATTAGAATGAGTGCCATATTTTGTGTTTTATGAAACAACCAAAGTTGTTTCTCTAAGGGGTTTGGGGATTAAAAGAAGATTTCGTTGTCGTTCTTCTTGCAGAAGTAGGCTGTAAGCTTTGTTGATAGATGGTAGAGGATCCATAAGGAGAATTTGACTGCCGAGCGCACCATAAGACTCATTCAAACCCATTAGAAATTGCATTAAGCATTGTTGAGCTTCAAATTAAGATATGGACTTGGATATACCACATGTGCAGGGACTAACCTTGGACAGTTCAGATAATTCATCTCAAAATGATTTAAGTTTACCATAATAAATAATTATGGAAGATGTACATTGTTGATTTGTGGCAATAGCATGAGTGAGTTTAAAGATACGAGGTGCGTTGCTTTGTGAGAAGCGCTCTTCTAAGTCTTACCATATCTCAAAAGTAGATGAGCCATATAGGATACTATCTACAATGTCTAGTGAGATCGTGTTCAGTATCCATGGTACCACCATGTCGTTTGCACGATTCGATAGTGGGTAATCTCAGGATGTAGTGGAGGGCCATGACAAGGTCCCATTTATAAGATCGAATTTGTTCTTGGCATTTAGAGCCATTTTCATGGCATGACACGAGTTATAATAATTGTAACCAGTCAATGGTTTGAACACAAGGATGGCACCTGAATTATCTGATGGATGGATGGTGTAAGGAAAGCGCAAGTTTTAATCAAGAGAAACATTTTCTTGACTGTGTGAAGCACTTGAAGTTTCTAAATCAAGGGAAGAATTGGTATTTGTCATGATAAGGGAAACTAGAGATGTTTAAACAGAATGAAATTATAGAGAAGAAAGTTAATGCTCTGATACCATGTTAAGATTTAAGAAAGAGTCAAAAGGCTTGATTCCCATTCCTTTCAATAGTTGAATATATATACGGTTGAATATGTTATACATGGAAAAATCCTATGTCTAAGCTAATGAATTCTTGCAATCAAGGAATTCGCAGACAACTGTTGGAGATATCTATTTGACTTTCATACAAGGGAAGCCGATAATATTGCAATGATAATGGCTGTGATTCTTCAGGAATCTGATCAGAAGGATTCAGTTATGCCAGTTTTGAAGCTGCGGGGTATGATTTCGAAGTCGTGAACTTGACTCATCTTGTTGAAAG
>JANIHZ010132617.1:0-11840 GCA_027478365.1 Erythroxylum rufum
CCATTAATATAAAATATAGGTTCTTACAAAGCTTTAGTGGGCATTTCTATCCCCAATACATCAAAGTCTCATAAATTGAAATTTCAAAGAAGTTACATGAATAGTAACTGAACAAACTCACTTTTTCAATTATAAAGATGTTACCCACACTACCTGCATACTTAAAACACTCATTCTTTGTCATTAACCTCAAACATCATTAACAATATTACCCAAATACAACACTAATTATAACACTAATTTCCTTATTTAATTTCATTTAATAAATCAAATTTTCATGAAAAAGGTCGGGGTCCAACACAGAACCTGATTCTGTAGCAACTGCAATATATGATGCTTCACCTGGAAAGTAACTGGCTCCAAATCGTGGTAACCTTAACCTTAGTCGCATCATATCTTATTTTCTCTTTAGTGGCATATTTTTAACCTGAAATTCACATTTTTTTAATTTTTCAGTAATAGAACAATATAAACTAAATATATAACAATATATTGTTGATGTAATAATAGATTTATTCATATATACTATTGCAAACACAAATTAATCGCTATCATGATCATTTAATTGTAAAATTTTCAACATATTCATTATTTGGATCGTTCAAAGGTTCATTCTCATCATATGTAACACATGCATTTATTTCATAGACATCTTCCTGAAATGCTTCACTTTAAATTATCTTTTTTTCTCCTTTTCTATGTAATTCAAAAACACCTATTGGTTTTACTTTACAAACGGCCAACCAATCTGACTTATCTTATCGTAAGTTAAGAAAAGGGACATAATACACTTGGATTGCTTGTATGGACAACACGAAAGGTTCAAATTGTCTAAATCTTCTTCGCCGGTTGATTTCAACTAGATTGTATCAGATGTGCACTTTTATACCAACATTAGGAGTTAGATGAAACCAGTTACATTTAAATATCACTCTGCTTTATTGGCAATTCAGGATATTCAATTTCAAGTATCTCAATAATTTTATCATAGTAATCCATCAATTCTAGGTATGGAAACCCCATTATTTACTATTGTCATGCTATGACCATGATATTCTGTATGAAATTTGTATCCATTAACAAAATACACTAGATACGATTTAACAGTTCATAAAGGTCATTTTGCAAGATCACATATGAACTTATTCTCTATTGAATTTTCTTAGGCCTACAAAAAAATTATCATATTAAATAATATAATGTCATTTGAACACTTTGATATGATAATTCAACCATTTCAATAATCGAGGAAAGTGTCTTTCAACTTCTTTATTGATGTCATCCTGTGTTTTTACGGGCATTAACTCGCATAACGATTCCTTTTATAATATAAACGCATATTATTATGTATTTTAATTATGAACAACACTAACTTCGAAAACCTAAAAAATCAATTTGAAAATCAACTTTAACTTACTGCACGAAAGGTTGAACCTTTTGACAGTTTAATAAAATGTAACCATAGGCAACCTCTATTTCTTCCTTTGTTGACATTCTTCTTGTTGACCGTCTATATATTCGTCCAGGATATGTGAAAATTGATAAGTTACCATCAACATCACTTGTTCCTCCCTATCGTCATTATAAGGAACTTTATTTCTCTTATGTGCACATGCGACTCAAAATAATGTAAACAAAATGTATTTGCTTCCTCCACTAAATAAGCATTACATATCAAATCTTCAACTCTAGCCTTGTTTTTGACATTTTTCTTCAAGTGATGCAAATACCAACATTACAAATAGCTATTGATATACAATTCTATGATTAAAACATACTATAACTCTAATTTAAATATTTACTGTAATTACCTCTCAAACGGATACATCCATCGATATTGAATTGGACTAGCAAGTTTAGTCTCGTGTGTTAAATGTACGGGTAGATGCTCCATACAATTAAAGAAGCTTAAAGGGAAAATCCCTTTTAATTTGCACAAGATTATTGGAATTTCCCTTTCTAGTTTTTCCATTTCAACCAACTTTATTTCAAATGAAGTTATGCTTTTGAAAAACAAACTTAATTCTATTATTGCTTCCCAAACCTTATTCAATAGCAACTCCCAAAATACAATTGGAATTAGCCTTTGCATAATTTGTACTTTCTCATATCCCCACAACTTGCTAAGTTTAAAACATATCTATTAGGAAACTTTAGACTTTTCAACCATTCCCATAAAATTTCCTTTTGTTTTTTGTCTAAAGTTAACATGCTTTCGGATATTTACCAGTGCAAAAATATTTATCTAACTCATTCCTTCTATAAAAAAAGCTTCAAATCAGCTCATAATTTTGCATTGTCCTTTTTCCTTCCTTCAATGTTCATTATGGTATTGAACAAATTGTCAAAAATATTTTTTTCAATATGCATCACATTTAGATTATGACATATCAAATTAGTTTCTAATATGACAAATCCCAAAAGATACTTCATTTTCTTCGACAAGATTGTTTACTAATGCTTATATTAACTTCATTAGCTTCAAGTTCTGTAACTTTCAACAACCCTAATTCATCAATCTTTTGCAATATCTCTTCACTAGCTTTGTGAGGGGGAGGAGGTGTTTGTACCATCATATTCTTAATGAAATTTTATTTATTGTGTCTAAATGGATGATCTGGAGGAAGAAATTTCCTGTGGTTGTCAAACCAAGATGTTTTGGCCCCTTTTGGAAGGTAAAACACATCATAACCATTGTCATAATAAGGACAAGCCAATTTTCCAACTGTGCTCTATCAAGATAACATAGTATACGTCAGAAAACCAGTAATAATCCACATTAATGCTACTCTCAACACAAAATTTTGTTTAAGAGACATATCATATGTCTCCACGCCATATTCCTAAAGATGATGCATTTTAGATACTAATGGTTATAAGAATACATCAATTTTATACTTTAGATTTCTAGGCCCTGGCACAACCATTGTCAAGAACATATATGCCTCATTCATACATATCAACGGAAGCAAATTATAAGGAGTAATTATAATTGTCCATGATGAATATTGTTGCCCGGATTGACTAAAAGGTTGGAATCCATCCATCGACAGTGTTATTGAAATGTTTTCATGCCGGTGCATCCGATGGATGGCTCATTATTCCATCTTCCCGTTTATGTTCGTTTTGCCATCTCATGTGAGATGTAGTAACATCAGAGGCATATAGTCTTGGAGTTAACGAGAATTAATACATTTGCTTCCAAGTACTAATTTCTTATTACGCTTTCTAGGTTTGAAACTAGATTGATTACAAAATTTGCACTCTCGTAATTCCACATCATCTCCCCAAAATAACATACATCCCAATTTTCAACAATCAATTTTTTCAACTGGAAAACTAATACCCCTAGTAAGTTTCTTCATATTGGAAAAATTATCAACCATTGTATGATCAGGAGGCAATGATTCATTATACCAACCAAGAATTTTATCAAAACTTCAATCAAAGATATGTCCTTCAGACTTTATATTCAATATTTGAGCAATTGAAGACAATTGAGTCATCGTATCACAATTTGTCCATAATTCTTAGTCAGCTGATTGTAGTAAGTCAAAAAAATATTTTGCATATAGGTTTGGTTCTTCTTAAAGATTTTCCATATTTTCCTGAAAGGTATAACTAGCTATATCATAAACCATTTGGATGTAAGGATTTTCAATTGCACCCATATTATTTGTTCTAAACCCACCCCTTCAAACTCATCCACATTTATTGACGAGTTTACTTTATTACCCCTTGAAGTGCTACAAATCAATGGCTCCCTATATTGTGTCCACTCAAAATAATTTAGAACAAACTCTTTTCTTAATAAATGGAGATTCACTTCATCAACAGGAAGAAAACGAATATGTTTGCACTTTTTATATTGACATCTGATCTTTAGGGCATCCATATATGCAAGTTGAGAACATGCATAGTGAATAAAAACTTCAACTCCCTCAACAAACTCAGGATTAATGAAACCATCAGGTGTTAATCATCTATACTTCCAAGATCTATTAACATTACTCATTTATGCAAAACTGTTATTTAAAAAAGTGATTTCATAGTTAGTATCCTTCATTTCTCCTAAGTTTACAGAACATTTAATCTTTACTTTACATAACATCCCCTAAGTTTACTTTACAAGTCTCTGACCATTTCCCCTCCAAATTGAAACTAACCTATTTCACCATATGAGTTTACAATTAGAAAACTCAATCACAACCAATTCCACCTTAGTGATTGGACGGACAATCACCACATTCTAACTCATAATAACCTTACAAATGAACTGTAATTCATACATCTAGCCATCAATTATTTTGACAATATTCCAAATATGAACAGAAGTTGGACCACTTCATTGATAGAACTGACATTATGAAGTAAAAAAAGTACATACAGGTATTAAATCCAACACTACATCGAGCAATCACAATGAAGTTCAAGTATTCATGTTTAAATTAATCACCTACAAGTTCATTTCCAAAGTTTAAATTTAAATAAGCTATAACACCTCACCCTCGCAGGACACATACCCGACATCCTAAGTGATATCTGAGTAAGTATCCTATAAGAGTGACATGCTAAAACAGAAAACGGTCAAATCTCATTGCAAAATTTCTTTTCAATCACAAAAGGTACAAACATTATTGAACATATAAGAGTTTTAATAATCACTTGGGCCTATTTCAGATACAAAACACTGAAATCATAAAGTCATTTTATTACCAAAACAATCACATAAACTTAGTACAATTCTTGTGGAACATAATTCAAAAACAAAATCATTGAAGACTTATACAGATACAAACTGATCCTGACCCCTAACTCATGCTTATTTGCAGTGGCTGAACTCCAATTGGTCTAATTGGATAACTCCTCTGAGCCTGAAAAGGTACGTTACAATTTTTTTATAAGTTTTGTGAACTCAATGAGTGAGTCATCATTGATGATTTCACCAGATTTATATACACAAATCACATATTTCGCAATTATTCATGTAAAACATGTATATTCCAAATACTCACACTGTCATGGCACATCATTTAATTATTGCGAATCAGAACATATGTACAGATACAGATGCATATGAGACTCCACATTCGTTATTATTGTTGTGACCGAGTGCCTATCACATATCACATATACAAATACTACCCATTGGGCTCAATCAGAAACATATATCACGGAGCATGGCTCTATGTGGAGAATCATATACCACGGAGCAAAGCTCTACGTGCAAGCATTTGATACTGGCTACTCTGGTCACAACGCCTTTATATGAGAATGCATTTTATGAAATGCGTCAATTTAGAATTTACCATATGTCACAATCATTTATAAAGCAAAGTCAGAATTTCATAATCATCAGACCTAAGTTTAGCATTCAACTTTCATTGTGAAGTCGTATAGCATAATACAATCAAAATTTCATAATCTTCAGACCTAAGTCTGGCATTCAACATTCGTTGAGAATTCACATTTCATACAGAATTATCAAACAAATCAGAGCACTTCCAATACAGTCCTAAATATTTAATCCTCAAACTTTAAGTCCTGAATTCAGAAACAAATCGCAACAGTTCACTAATTGGAAGCTTAACAAACCGAATCAAATCAATCTTATGAAATTCATCTAGGTTGACTCACAGTATGCTCCAAGAAGCTATTGCCTGGATGGCCCAGCAATGTCTGACTGGAATCCGATGTGCTCCTCTATAACATACATAACATATTTACAAATATCACATTTTTTCACAAATGTAAACATATTCCTTTATGCACATATACTTATATAAAATATGCACAATGCATGTTTAATGACAATTCGAGGTATCTTATTATGATTCTGATCATCAAATCAATTAGATATCAAAGCCCTCATTAATATCATTTGTACTTATAATTTGGACCAAAATAAAATAATGTGAAATCAATTTCATAACCCAATTGGCCACTTCAGATTTTTCTAATAACATGCTTTTGGGTCAGCTTTTCATAATTAATATGATAAGATAAATGACAAAATTAGGCAACATTTCCTTCTATAAAGTTATACTTCAATGTCTTAAATTTCCATTGATACCAAGTTCATCCAATTTGGATTAGTATACTGAAAGTTATACTTAATGTACTCTGTACTATTCTATGGACTATAACTATACTATGGATTGAACTTCAATTCAGATTTTGTAATTCTTAAAGACAAAATTAACATTTAATCTCTTCAAACAATTTGTATCCTTATGTTTCTATTTCAATTGAAACTAATAATCATCTCATTCTGAGGTCCACAGATCAAGATATAGTCCAATTACCAGAGTATGTTAATTAAAAATCATCCCAGTTATCATACTTCAGCCTAGTCATATTTAACCTTAAATTCCTTAACCAATCCATTCCAGAAAGCTATGATTTTTCGTGGAGCTGTAGAAAAATGGCTTATGAAGCTATTTATTCAAGAACCAAGTAATTTGGACATCAGATGAAGAAGTTATGGGCAAAAGAAGCAAAGGTGTTCAAGGTGAGTTACTTCAGACAAAGTCATCGTCGTGCTTATGCACGAGGGTGACTTTTAACTCACCCATGCAAAGCCACCGTCATGCTTATGCACGAGGGTGATTTCCAATTTTCCCATGCAAAGTCACCGTCGTGCTTATGCACGAGGGTGACTTCCCTTCTAGGAAATTTTTGCAGAATTCTTCTCCTTCTCTTTCCTTATCTCACAGTTCTTACACCATTTCCAACTTATCTTCTTTGCATTTTCACACCCATTGGAACTTATCTATCTCTAAAACAACTCAAAACTCAAGAATCAAAAGGAAAATTCAAAACTGAAATTTCACATAAGCCTTCTCTCACTACTATGTTCATCCATTCTCTCTCTACTGTGATTTTCCAGATTTCCATTTTTTTTCATTTTATCCCAACAACTTATCATTTCTAAATCACAACTTCACCACGTCTTCATTTAAATTCATTAAACTCATTTCAAACCATATGAAACCATCTCTAAAAATACTTCACAATTACATGCATGAACAGTGAAATCACCAGAGTCGGATTTCTGTAAGCCAAAACATCATTTTTCCAACACTTTTGCATATCTATTTCAATATAAGAACAGAGTCTATTTCGTACTTTTCTGAACAATCCTAATTCACAAATATTTCATTTATTAGTCACCGAAACAGCACTTCTCAAACACTCATGAATAATTTCATATGCAGAATCATTAACAGTAAAACATCATCAAATTCACTTACTTGATCCGGCAATTAATTCTACTAACAAGAGGGAATTAAGTGTACATAAAGCATAACAATTTTACTATTTGGTGTTAAGTGTTTCTTCATAGTGAAGAACAATAGTTACTGTGAAATGTTCCCACCTCAAAACATAAAAGTACATATATGCTTTGCATGTCTTTCACGTGTCACTACTCACGTGTTCCATTTATCACTAACTTATTCAGTCTACATGTCACTGCTCACGTGTGCCATTTATCACTAACTTATTCAGTCTACGTGTCACCATACAACATAGCCATTTGTCACATATACATGTTGCCATGTATCACTATATAATTGGCCCATAAATCAATATTTTTCTAAAATTCACCAAAAATTCCAAAATACTTTAAATAATACCAAAATTGCCAAATCACAATTTAATCACTTTAATAACTCAATTATACCAGAAAAATGTCATAAATTCATGTACAATCGTATTAATGTGCAAAAATGTGCATGTCATGTTTAACTTAAACAAGATATGCATTTTCTAGTTTCTCAGTAATTTCTCATGTTCATTAATCAAGTCTTATCTTGGGTAACAGGACGTTACAATCCTCCCCTCCTTAAAGAAATTTCATCCTTGAAATTCTTATCTAATTGATCAGAAAGGAATGGGTATAGTTTCATCATATGCTTTACCATTTCCCATTTAGCACTATCACTCGAATAATTTCTTCCACTTGACTATCGCCAATGGAATTAATCAGTTTTCTAGTTACTTATTCAGATATCACAATCTTGTTTGTTTTCTCACTATATTTCAGATAACTCAAAATCTTGTCTGTTTCCTACCTATATTTCAGATAACTCAAAATTTTCACTTCTAGTGCCGACATTACATCTAGGTCAGATCATCTCACTATTTCTTATCACACTCACATATCATACTTAATTCATATAAGACATCTTTGTCGGTGTTACAAACTCATGTTAATGGTCCTTCTCTTACAAAAATTTCATATGGACAATTTTATGTCAGGTTTAGCTCCCTTTTTTCCTAACCTAAGCACAACTTTGCAAGGTGATACTGTTAAAAACAATTCATCTTTTGCTTGATATTTCATATCTCTTTAGTGCTAATACATTTAACTCATGTGTCTATCTCACTTTATTCCAATCTTTGGTGTTGATCCACCTAATTCATTCGTCTTTCTTAAGCCACTTAATTTCTAATACACATCAAGTTCACTTATCACCAACATATCTTATCACTTCTGGCCTTAAATTATTTTTAGGCCTTATTCATCCAAATATAAAGGCGGTTGACTCTTTCTGTCGTATAGCATCTCATATGATATTCTAATGATATCACTGTGATATTGATTGTTATGCTTCAAGTCAATTAAAACTAAGCATTGACCTTATATTTCTATGAACTCCAAAATATAAACTTAAAGCATATCTCCAACAGTTAAAATTGTTGGCAACAATTACATGTAATCACTTGTTTTTACATCCATAGCCATCAAACATTATTTCGTTGTATTCCTATTAGGATGTATAGCATAAGTTGTTATTTGTGCTATCTCTGACAATCTTTTACTCAATCATCTTTATTGTGCACACAGACTTTATATTACAATCACAAGGTATTCTTTTCCTGTTCAAACTCAAAATTCAAATTCATTACCAACGTTCAATTTCCTCAATATGATTTATAAATTCTGAATCCTTAGTTTGGGCTTTACTAATCTTTTAATGCAAAATTGATTTTACATTCGTTAGTTAATAGTACTTTGATTTGCCCGAAAGTCAACTCAATATTCTATGCTCTTCATTGTACTAGATTTAGTAACCACAATATCTGAATTTGAGCTATTCCTCTATTGAATTTTCTATTCAAGCATCATATATGTACACTAGTTTCACTAAGATAGTACTCATTTATACAATCATAGTCCTTCAAAACTTCTATCCATTGTCTCAGTTTCATATAAAATTCTTTCAAACTCCATAAGTACCTCAAATTTTATTGATATATAAATCCGAAACGTTTCACTGTACCAATAGAGTCTCCAAGCTTTCAAAGCAATGGCTATTTCAACAAATTTCAAATCATGTATCCAACATTTAACTCATGAGACTTTAATTGTCTCCATGCATACAAAATCAGTTTATTATGTTGCAACAAATTGCATCTTAATTTCTCATATTATTTTCAATTTCTCAATTGACTTATTTTCTCTAACGATTTCCTCCATTCGTTCGATTTCCTCTGATTTCACATTGACTTATTGCAATGTCCAACCATTCTTACTAGTTTCTCCAATCATTTCAATTTATTCACAAACTGGTAACATACTCATCAAATCAATTTGTATCCCTTGAACATATTTTCATATAATGTAATATGGGCCTAAGTTCTCCTCACATTAGTAAGAGTGTCGCCTCAATTTCAAGAATCCAATCACATAGTTGGATACTTTACATCAAACAAAATGCATACACTCTCAGTAGCATATTCTACATCTTATGCTTAAGTCTTCGCTAGGAATAGAGCTCCAATATTCACTTTTAATTTATTCCGTTTTCATTTATTCTTAAAAGTAAACCATCCGGTCTTCTTGACCTTACTCGGTGAAATTCTTTTTCCAAAGAAGATTTCTTGCTACTATCAACTATATTATTCATCTAATCCTTATCAATCAACTATTCCTATCATTTCTTATCAGACATTCTTAGTACCTCAAAAAGATCAATTCTAACTATTCATAATATCTTAATATGATCAATTTATGTCATGACTTATATGATCAGAATATCCTTTATAATAAGACTCAATGAAGCATTAAGCATATCCATTTACTCTTATGCCTTGGTATATACCATCAAAATCATTACATCTCATCTAGAGATGTATTTAAGACAATTCACTAGTTAATAACTTATGCTCAGGATACCTTAATCTCATTTGATTTAGGAAAACACTTCTCTTTTTGCGTCTGACCTCGGTTGTAGGAACTATGCTACAATTGTGCCCTTCTTCTTTTTCCTCTAATTCATCACACACAATAACATCTTTCACGCTCTCAATCTATCCCCGATCGATAACTATAAGCACTTTCATGCATTACTCTAATTCATCTTAGACCTTGAATTATGGGAACTATGACTATCAAATATTCATATATCATAGATTGCTTCCTATATCATCTCCATACATATAATTCTTTTGTGCTCAATTCTCACAATTGTCATGGTGATCCCATTATTAAATATGTGCTCGCAAAATAACAACTTAACTTAACCATGCCAACTTTTGCAAATCTCACCATCTTTATCCCTTCTTCCAATTACCAGTATATCGTCATACTTACGTATGTTCACTATCAATTCAGAATTATAGATACATAATCATCCTAAAATTCTGATCTCAATTCCACTAACATATTCTTATAGTGAATCATAACTCCTATCACATTTATCCGACAATCATTTCAAGTCCAAGTTTGACCCCTCAAAGTCATAAAAAATTTTATTTTCTTTCAACTTGGCTTATGCACTTTAAATCCATCTTTATATCGTTACTTTCCTTAATCAATCCATGACAATTTATTCACATGTATATCACATTCAGGGATATATTACCACAGTACAATATTGATATCATATTCCATAATACATCCACAAACCATATACTATTTCCCATTTCTAAATATCCACAAACTTTCATTCTCTCATATTCAGACGGGTCATCATTCTTCCCACTAGTTCCATCAACTCAAACACTTAACAAATGCTCATGTATGTGACTCATATAAATTCAACTCAGACTAGGGACCAGTTGCTACTACCTACTATGACATGGCTGAAATGCATGTAACTTGACACTTATGTCAAAAAATGCCCATTTAAGATACTAAATCTAGGCTTTGATACCAAAATGTAACACCCCACTCTTGCAAGACACATACCCAACATCTAAGGTGATATCCGAGGACGTACCCCGCAAGGGTGGCATGTTAGAATAGTCATTCAGTCAAAATTTATTACAAAATTTTTGTTTCTTTAAAGCAATGTACACGTATGCGAAAATCATTAATCAAATCGAGCCCACTTTATTTAAAAACATTTCCATTCACAAGTTACAATTATTACAAACATTAGTATTCAACAACCATTTGGGCCCATTTCAGATACATAACACTTGCAATCATAATGTCATTTCATTACCAAATCATTCACATACACTTTGTACAATTTTTGTGGAACATAATTCAAAAACAAAATCATTGAAGAGATATGCAGGTGCAAACTGATCCTGACCCCTAACTCATGCTCATTTGCAGTGGCTAAACTCCAATTGGTCTAATTAGATAACTCCTCTGAACCTAAAAAGTCACGTTGTAATTTTTTAATGAGTTTTACAAACTCAATGAGTGAACCAGCATTGATGATTTCACCCAGGTCAAATACACAAAATCACATATTTCACATATGTTCATTCAGATCATGAATAATCCAAATACTCACATTATTATTGTTAAGTCAGAATGACTTTACGTATTGAATGATTTTGATGACAACCAAAGAAAGAAGAAAAGCAGACGAAATGTA
>JANIHZ010132639.1:0-11839 GCA_027478365.1 Erythroxylum rufum
ATTATAATTATTTAATTTCTAATTAATTATGGAAACCATCAAATTAAATTATGAATTTGATGAAATTAGAAAATTGTTTTTAATTGTGATTAAAATAATATAATTTATTAATTTATTAGAGACATATTTCTAATTATACATTTAATTAATCAAATTAAATTATGAATTTTTATTTCAATTAGAAACTCAGTCCTAATTATTATTAAACTTATGAACTTAATAATTTAAATTCAATTAGAAAATTATTTCTAATCATAATTGAACTAATCAATCTTAAATATATTATTCGTTTTAAAACTTATTTCTAAGTATTATTAAATTCATTCATATTTATAGTGCCCATAAATTTAGAAACTTGCTTTTGTCCAAAATTCAGAAAAATAAGTGGCCCATTTACTGTTCTACTTTACAGATCAATACAGTAAAACCTAGTCCATTGAACTTAACTCATAATCCAGAAAATAGGTGGCCCATAAATTTATGTTTTGAAACCCAAGTGTTTAGTTTTTAGTTTTAACAGGCGTCTCTCACCGCCTAGGGTGAGAAGTGAAATCTACATAGTCGATCCCAAACCTGGACGACGGAGGAGGGGCAGAGGCAAACGTAGTCATGCACAAACTGCAATAATAAAAAGAAACCAACCCTTTTTCAACAATGTGAAGACTATTATTCAAAATGAATTTGACCCGTTATTTTCATGTTATCTGAAAATTATGGTATGTGAAGCTTGATATAGATCACCAATTTTAATTGCTGGATTGTACCATTGCCTGTTAATCTTGGTTTTAAATGGTTGTATTCATGATCATAGGTCTTTCCACGTTTCAAACTCTTCTGAACTTTTTTATGAGATTTGAATGCATGCCATTTCATGGTACTTCAGTTGGTGTGGATCTAACTTGCTCATGAATTTGTGAAGTTGATGGTCATATTTTCTGTTGAAGTCTTCTCTGGATCCTAGGACTTATGTTATTTCTGAAATTCCATTGGACATCAATTTTTACAATTGGGTGGATCTAGTTTATTGTAAAGTATCCCAAGGTATTAATACAAAATAAACAATATAATTGTTGGGAACTGTAAAATTAGTCCTATATTATCTATTGTTAATTAAACACAAACACATCCGTTGGAGATTTCAATTAGATGAGGACATTAATAATAAAACAATATTATCCATGCATGTAATGACATGCGAAGAAGAATATTGGAACATAATCAATTTTTATCAGAATCTGAAAACAATCACTCCAACAGTTATAATTTTGACTTACTAAAAATCATGATTAAAATGCATATTCATAATTTGTTTTGATACTTGTTAAGTTGTGGTCTTATAAAATAGGTGCTCGTGGTTTTATGGGTTTAATAATTCCCGGTCTTATGCAATTTGTTATGAAGTTCTCTATTTCTTGGGAATTTGTTATTTTCCTACTATTGTAATTGTCTGTATAAGGCTGCTTTGTGATGAATAAAAAAGGAAGTTCATATTGGCTTCTTCTCTTATTATTTCATTTTAATTAAAGTATTTGCAAAAGCTATTAGTTAACAATGGTATTAGAGCATTCAAAAATCTTGAGGAACCTGTGAGTGATCAAGCCTGTTGAAAAAAAGGCTGAGTAGTAAATAGAATGTGAGTGTTAGCAAGACAACCAATGGCAACTGGAATTTTCTTTTAACTAGCGATTCCTCACTTTGATGATCATTGGAGTCTGTTAATGGAGAACATCTTGAGATCCAAAGAGTATTGGCAAGTTGTCTTGGAATAACATAACTAGCAATTGGCACTGCAGTGCCTAATGCACAGAAGACAGAAATTAAAGCTATGATATTGAAGGATCTTAAAGCAAAGAATTATTTTTTTGAAGCAATTGATCGCTCAATCTTGGAAACCATTCATAGCAAAGATACTTCCAAGAAAATTTGGGATTCCATGTAGAAGAAGTATCAAGGTTCAACGAGGACCAAGAGATAGCAACTTCAAGCTTTACGATAAAAAATCGAAACATTGCAAATGAAACCAAGTGAATCAGTTTCTTTTTTTTTCTCAAGAATAATGGAAATTGCTAACAAAATGTGAATTCATGGTAAGAAGATGAAGGATGTGACTTTTATTAAGAAAATCTTACGGTCAATGACGCTATAATTTAACTATGTGGTATGCTCCATCGAAGAATCAAAAGACCTTAGTAATCTTTCTCTTAATGAGTTGTAGGGTTCTTTATTAGTTAATGAACATAAAATAATCTAGCAGGTCATGGAGGAGCAGGCATTGAAAGCTTCTACAACTGATCATGTTTCATCACCTGGTCGAGGAAGAGATCGAGGCCAAAAAGGAAGAGGCCGAGGTAACAAAAATAGAGGAAGACAACATAAATATAACAAAAATGAATATGATTCTTCCATACCTTAAGGCAGAGGAAAAGGACAGGATCAACAATTCAAAAAATCCAAAAAGGAGTGTTATAGATGTCACAAATTTGGGCATTATCGATCCAAATGTCATACCAAGTTGTCTCAAGATAAAGAGAAGTTGAGATCAAATTTTGTTGAACAAAAGGAAGTAGAAGAAACATTGTTGATGGCGATTCATGAAAGTGAGATGAAGCATCACTCAGAAGTTTGATACATGGATACCGGTTGCAGTAACCATATGAGTGATAGTAAGTCCATTTTTTGTTATTTAAATGAAGAATTTCGCACCACTGTAAGTTTTGGGGATAATTCTAAAGTAAAGGTTATAGGTAAAGGGAACATTAAAATCCAATCCAGAAATGGATTTGTTGAAACAATTTCTAATATTTTTTATATTTCTGATTTGAAAAGTAATTTGCTAAGTGCTGGCCAATTGCAAGAAAAAGTTTACACTAAAACCATTCAAAATGGAGCTTGTGATATATATGATCCTTTAAGGGGAGCAATAGCCATCATTCAAATGAATTTAAATAGACAATTTCCATTGCATATCAGTAGTGTTCATACTTGTTTGAAGGATAAAGTTGATGATTCTTTATGGTTATAGCATTTTTGCTTTGGCCATTTGAATTTTGGTGGCTTAAAAACTCTTCATCAAAAGAATATGGTGACAAGCCTTCCCAAAATTATTTCTCGAGTTGAAGTGTGTGAAGAATGCATTGTTAGCAAACAACATCGGTCTCAAATTCCACAAGGAAAGTCATAAAGGGAAAAGAATGTGCTTGACCTGGTTCACTTCGACATTTGTGGCCCAATTACTCTAACTTCAAATGGGGATAAAAGATATTTAATTATATTTATAGATGACTATAGTAAAAAAATTTGGGTTTTTTTTTACAGGAGAAATCTGAGGCTTTTAATGCATTCAAAAATTTCAAAGTGAAAGTCAAAAAGGAGGCAGGAAGATCCATCAAAACTTTATAAACAAATTGTGGAGAAGAAATTTGTTCAAAGAAATTTAATACATTTTACACAGAACAGGGCATACGAAAAGAACTTGCAGCTGCATATACACTGCAACAAAACAATGTATCGGAACGAAAGAATCATACCATTCTCAACATGGTGAGAAACATGTTGAAAAAGGGAAACGTTTTAAAAACTTTTTGGCCAGAAGCAATAAATTGGAGCATTAATGTCTTGAATTGAAGTCCCACCTTTTAGTTAAAAACAAGACACTGGAGGAAGCATAAAGTGATCATAAACCAGTTGTGGATCATCTCAGAATTTTTGGTTATGTTCCCTGATGAAAAAAGAAAAAAAAATGGATGATAAGGGTGAAAATGTGTCTTCCTGGGTGTAAGTGAAGCATCCAAAACTTTGAAATTATTCAACCCACTCACTAAGAAGATCATTGTTAGTAGAGACGTCATCTTTGATGAGAATTCTACGTGGAAATAGACCAAAGACGGTATCCAACAACATCAAATTCTTGTTATTCTTAATGGAATTGAAGATAATATTGAGACTTCAACTCAAGAGCCACCTTCATATATAGTCAATGAGATTGACCATCAATTACAACCCTTAAATAAAATTTAGCCCATAAATGACTCAGTCATCTATAAACCACGATTGAGAAAACAACTTGCTTAGATGACGGATTATATAAGTGGAGAGGAATTATCTGATGATGACCAAATTGCTAACCTTGCTTTGTTTGTAGATTGTGATTCACTCTCATTTCATGATGCCATTAAAGAACCAAAATGGGAAAAAGCCATGGATGAAGAGATCAAATCAATTGAAAAGAACAACACTTGGGAGTTGTTAGATCTTCCAAAAGGGAAAAATCCATTGGTGTGAGATTAGTTTATAAAACAAAGTTCAAAAAAAAATAGTGAAGTTGACAAGTACAAAGCCTAACTTGTCACAAAAGGATACAAGCAGGAGTTTGGCGTAGATTACAAAGACATTTTTGCTCTAGTTCCAAGTGATTATGCTAGAGACATTGAGGATAGAAAAAACACATTAGGATTTGTATTTATGGTGGGTTCTAGAGCTATTTCATGGTCATAAAAAAAGCAACAAATTGTGACATTATCATCCATTGAGACTAAATTTTTTGTAGCAGCTTTATCCTCATGTCAAGCTATTTGGTTGAGAAGATTACTTGAGACACTTCAGTTTCAGCAAAAGGAAGCAACAACTTTCTATTGTGATAATATATCAACAATCAAGATTTCAAAAAATCTAACTCTTCATGGAAGAAGCAAACATATAAATGTCGTATACCATTTCTTACTCAATCTGTGTAATGATAATGTAATTGATTTGATATCTTGTAAGAGTGAAAATCAAGTAGTTGATATTTTAACAAAACCATTGAAGCAAGTTGTGTTTGAAAAGTCTCCGAAAATGCTTAGAGTTTGCTCTTCAAAGGAAGTTGTACCTGATGATTGATAGACCATGTATATGTTATTATTCCTAAACTGATTTCTGCATAATTCAGTTTAAGGTAGGGTGTTAAGTTGTGCTCTTATGAAATAGGTGCTCATGGTTTTACAGGTTTAATAATTCCTAGTCTTATGCAATTTATTATGTAGTTCTCTATTTCTTAGGAATTTGTTATTTTCCCATTATTGTATTTGCCTATATAAGGCTATTATGTGATGAATAAAAAGTGAAGTTCATGTTCTCTCCCTCTCTTGTTATTTCACTTTAATTAAAGTATTTGTGAAAGCTATAGGTTAACAATACCAATATAGGAAATTGAAATATATAGATCAAAAAAATCTTTTAGTTATCATATTTATCATTAATTAGATTATTTATTTGAATTTAATTAAATAAAAAAATTTGTGAAAAACTCCTGCATAAATTCTTTTACAAAAGATATTACTGATATTTAGTGAACATTCTCAGGTGTGTCCAACAAGAAGGGCTTCCTAATAGAAGGAAACATATTGCTGGTTTTTACTATGCTTTTAGTACAACTTGAACACGTGCTTATATAAGATATAAGTAGATAGTGTGGTACAAAAAGAAACAAGAGGGGCTTCCTAATGAAAATGCAACACATTACTGATATTTACTGTACATTTGGTACGACTTAAACAAATACCATAGACGTAGCTTCTAGTTATTTCCATGTGACCATGTCGTCTAAGGGACAACTGTTAGACCCCTAAGTCGTAATAGCATAATCGTGTAGGCATTGGCGAGCCTTAACCAATGTTCGATACACGAAACAACGGAACAAGGTAGGGACTTACAAGGAGGCAAGGACAAAATGGGGCAATGTCAAACATTGGCATACATTGGTGTACATTAATGGAAATCTTCAACGAGATGCAAGATTCAGATGTGAGACCAAAAGAAGGCTTGTGATGGACATCGAGGGGAAGGTTAGCTGAATCATACGTATGATGGGAATATGCGAGAGTTTTAAGGTTACTTAGCAAATAAATCAAGCATGATGCGAGTTTTGGAAGAGTTTCGGACCTTGTACGAGCTAACTTGACTAAAGTTGGGTTCTTGAAGGGCTAAGGACTTAGTGTGTGCTCAAATGGACAAATCATGACTAATGGAGTTGGCATGGCTAAGCATTGGACGGATCAGTGTGCTATTGGCTTAGATGACTCAATATCAACAGATAGAGATAGGGAGATCTTGGATTATCTGGCGGATGAGGTCACAGTGGATGAACATCAACTTTAAGAGATAAAGAATATGTGAAAGTGTCATCTGAAGATAGAGGATATCTTTGTGGATATGGATGGATCATTCCTAGATAGATGTAATCTTTTATCTTGTTATTGTGATGTAGCTTAATCCTATTAGATAGAGTCCTATTTGGATGGGGATGCCATTTATTGGTTGGTTGATGTAATCTGATAAGTATAAGATAGGATAAGATTGTGATCTTAGCTAGTAGAATTTAATTAGGATTCTAACTTTGTCATCAAGAGGTGACTATAAATAACTCATTTAAGCCTAACTCTTCATATGATGAGTGTGGGAGACACTTAGAAATTGAGAGAGTATTCCTTTGTATACTTTAAGGGAAGTAATAAATGTTGGCTTTTTGGTTGTATCTCTTTTTTGTGTTCTTTTGTTAGCATGATTATTTAGTTCTTTCGTAATTTTCATACAAGGGCATAAGAATGAAACACTGCGAGGGTCGTGAGGTGTTCAAGAATAAATAGATTAGTCGACAATCAAAGGACAAGGCTAAATCTTGCTTTGACGAAACTAAGTGAGATTGTCGAGCAAAGGGGTTGGCACATCTTATGGGACAAGTTTATACCTGAAGGAAAACTTTTGTAACAACTTGTATGAGAGCCAATTTTCAATATGGCGGGAGCGAGCAATTTGACAGAACGTGTCAACCGAATGGAGAGACTCATTGGGCCAATTCCTCAAGGAAAGGAGGAGGTCACTTCTTACAATACTCGATTCAAGATGTTGAAGGCACGAATCCAATAGTTGCAGTATAAAATAAAGAAGCTTATGAAGGTACAAGAGGAGTCTAGGTTTGAGGTGGTGATCTTAAGGTGTGCCATTGCAACGCAGGATGTTGGACTAGCCAAAAGCACTTTAGTGAAGGTGCGAGAGCCACAATTTTTTGACAGCAAGCGGAGTGCCAAGGAATTCAAAATTTTCTTTGGGATATGGAGCGATACTTTGGAGCAGCAAAGGTGCTTGATTTGGAGAAGGTGTCGATCACAACAATGTACCTAGTGGAGGATGCAAAGTTGTGGTGGACAATGAGAACCTCCAACAACATCAGTGCAAATAGACCTCCCATCGACACTTAGGAGAAGATGAAGAAGGAGCTTATGGATCAATTCCTCCCCAACAACATTTCATGGGTCGTAAGGGAAGCTTTGAAGAAGTTGAAGCAAGACGAATCAGTGCGGGAGTATATGAAGAAGTTCACATCTTTGATGTTGGACGTACAGAGCATGTTAGAGGAGGACAAGTTGTTCAACTTCATAAGCGGCTTGCAAGGTTCAGCACAAATGGAGCTTCCAAGGAAAAATGTGAAGGACCTCCCAAGTGTGATAGAGACTACATGTGCCTTGGTGGATCTCTAAATTTCACCATTGATTTGAACTAGCTATGAGGGAAAGAAGAATAATGGGATGAGGAATGGCTCGGAGAAAGGTAAGGAAAAGGAAGGTGAATCTTCTCAAAGTAAGACCCCTAAGTTGTAATAATCATGCAGGCATTGGCGAGTCTTAACCAATGTTTGACATACAGAACAACGGAATAGGGCAAGGACTTGCGAGGAAGCAAAGACGAAATGGGGCAACGTCAAGTATTGGCATACATTGGTGCATATTGATGGAAATCTTTAACGATATGAAAAATTCGGATGTTAGATTAAAAGAACACTTGAGATGGACATCGAGTGGAAGGTTAGCTGGATCATACGCATGGTGGGAATATGCAAGATTTCCAAGGTGACTCAGTAAGGAGATCAATCATGGTGCGAGTTTTGGAAGAGTTTCGGACCTTGTATGAGCTGACTTAGCTAAGGCTGGGTTGATTAAGGACTTGGTGTATGCTCAAATAGACAAACCATGGCTAATGGAGTTAGCATGAGTAAGCATTGGACAGACTAGTGTGCTATTGGCTTGGATGACTCATCATCAATGGATAGAGATGAGGAGATCTTGGATGATGTAGCAAATAAGATCATAGTAGATAAACATCAGCTCTAAAAGATAAAGATCATGTGGAAGGATCATCTAAAGATAGAGGATATCTTCGTGAATATGGATAGATCATTCCTAGATAGATGTAATCTTTTATTTTGTTATCTATTGGTTAGTTTGATGTAATCTAATAAGGAAAAAATATGATAAGATTGTGATCTTAGCTAATAAAGTTCTATTAAGATTTTAACTTGGCCATCTAGAGGTGCATATAAATAACTCATTTGAGCCTTACTCTTCATATGATGAGTGTAGGAGAGACTTTAGAAATTGAGAGAGTATTCTTTTGTATACTTTGAAGGAAGTAATAAAGGTTGGCTTTTTAGCAGTATGTCTTTCTCATGTTCTTTTGTTGTCATGATTATTTAGTTCTTTCATAGTCTTCTTGCAAGGGCATGAGAGTGAAACATTACGAGGGTTGTGAGGCATTCGAGAACAAGTAGGTTAGTCGACGATCACAGGACAAGGCTAAATCTTGCTTTAACAGAGCTAAGTGAAATTGTCGTGCAAAAGAGTTAGCGCATTTTGTGAGACAAATTCGTGCTTAAAAGAAAACCTTAGCGCATTTTGTGAGACAAATTCGTGCTTAAAGGAAAACCTTTGTAATAACAACAACACTTCTATTTTATGTGAAACTAAGTGTTGCGTGTGCGATTCCCATATTAAATCGAAAGCCTAAGAATTAAATGCAAAACATTTCCATCTGCAATGGCATAATCACAGAAAAATGAGTTGCTTCTTGACAACTCTCAACCTCCACTGACAAGTTTTCGATTCTTTACAACAAACTTTACAATGCCGTATCCACAGTTTCATAAATGCAAGAGTCAGACTCTAAAACACGTATCGGCATCATAGACTCCCCAACCGATAAATACACCATAATGGACTCCTCAGAGCAAACACCAGGTTGCGCATCACTGTAATTAGCTAGCAAAACAGGGTATTTTAGATGGTCAAACCCAAATGGGTTAGGGAAGAAAAAAATGAATTAGATTTAATTTTTTAAGTTTGATAAAATAATTATTTATTAGTTGGAAATTGTGTATATGTGACAGATACTAAAAAATATGAGATAGTATATCATATTACTAGTATTAACGAAATAATGTTAACTATAAAAAATGCTTTCCGTTATGTATATTATATGTAGTGTTGCATGTGCCGCTCACTAAAAGCTAATCCTTCAACGAAGCATAGAAACTTTGGGAAGCAGGTGGCCTCGCCGACTACACCGCACCAAATTGGGCATCTTCCGATGCAATTAGAAAACAAACTGCTTCCTGTACTGTATAATTTTTAAGCCCCATTTTGGGCAACTGTCTAGTAAGGCATAGGAACAGCTGGTTATTATAAGCCATGTACTGTTCAAACATAAATTTATCGGTAAAGACCAACCCAAGATATTATTCATGTCACTTTAGTTTTCTGCACTATTATCACTGGAGTCTAGTATATATATGGAATGTCCCACTGTGTTCCCATAGCAATCGTAAACAATAGTCGACTTATTCGGTATTTACGAGCAGCTGTTGAAAAACTGGTCGAGACATGCAACTTTACTGGCGTTCCTTGTAATACCCTAGACATGAACTTATTCTGTATTCTACCATCATCTGTTGACTGATGAGACCTATGCTCTACCTTAAGTCCCTGCTTTTTCTCAGAATTTGGTGTACACACACATTGATGGATTAGTTATTTACGCAATTGTCGGATGAGCTCGTCATCTAGCCATGGACAGCATCCACCTTAAAAAGCTGTGCCATAACCAAGTTATGTGGCTGTACGATTTTAACTTATAAACTTCCTAAGTTTACATCTTGTTTAACTGTGAGCAGACTTTAAAAAACACTTTATATGGGGAATAGATTAGAGCAATAGTTTGAGACACAAATTCCTAGAATCTGTGCGTGACCAGGTTTGGCCAGGCCACCAGGACAACTTTCATCGTAGCATGCATGGCGGCAGACAGACGCTGATCACTCGTATCTTCCATTCCACGCGATCATATGCCTTTTCCCAACACTTTGAAGCAAGTCCATGAAGACTACTTTTTCTCTCTTTCAATTCAAAGGCTTGAACCAGTGTTTTTTTTTTCCCTTCTTTTTTAGCTTTCCAACGTGCATGTAATCACATGCTGATATATTTTATTAGGGGAACGAGAAAAAGCGAGCTAGTCTTGGAACCCTAGCTTTGACTTGTGTGGACTTTATAAAGTCCCCCGTTCTCCTTTCACATGATTCCTCTCTTTTGTTGTCTGACAACAAGAATAGCCAAACGAGGAAGGAAGACAAAAGTACAAAACTAGTGGCCATGAGGTCTATGAAGTTTTTTAGTCTTCTACTTGTGTTCTTGCTGATACATGCCAGAAACTCAAGTGCTTATGGAATCCAAGGTAGATAACCACTTTTTTTCCCGCAACTTGTTAATTGTTACGATTGATTGTGCATAGCTAATGTCTACATACTATTAAATCTTGCAGCTTCCGGGAGAGTCTCAATTAATGAAGCTGGTAACGAACTTAAAGTGGCTGGAAACAGATTGGTGAAAGTGAACAAGCTATATTTAGTTCTCTGAATGTTTTATTTAGTTATCACTTGTCATGAAGTTGTTGCTCTAATGCAAATTATCCTCTCAACAGGTCAGTGACTTCGTTTCTCCCAAGACTGGTGTAAAACGAATGATCGGAGGAAGAAAATTGAAGTTGGAAAGAGTTTTACTGAAGAGAGAGAGAGCAGAAGAGGAAGTTTCGATCGGAGAAAAAACAAGGCTTTCAGGTGCTGATCATATCGTTTCCAAAGGTGTCCAACGAGGGACGCCAAATTCGAATGTGGAAAATAAATCGAGTAAGAGGAGTTCTAAGCGTTTGAGTGACAGAATGGTCGGAGTTACTGCATTTAGCGCCGATTATCATCAACCAACCTCCCACCCACCTAAGAATAACTAGGGAAGAATATCGAAGCTAGTCCCTAAAGATAACACCTAGAGATCGATGTTGTTATCTTTCTCAATTTTGTCCCCTCTTTGTTTAAGATTTATAGGTTATGTAATGTTTACAGGTGCAGAAAACAATTATATTTTTGTACGTATCCCAATTGCTAGTGAATTTCATTCTCAGTGAAAATGCAAGACAGTTCCCTTTAGTTGCTGCATAACTTTATCATTTACGATTTTCATCTAGATTTTTGATCTCATGCCAATTATAAGTTGCTAAAAAAAATATGGAAAGATGGTTTGCATCAATTTGAATATATTCCTGGATTGTTGGGTGCAGGAAAGGAAAATTATGCTCCAAAGAAGTCACTGGCTGAAAACTCTGAAAAGCAGCTCAGTGATCAAGTTCCTTCCTCTCTCTCACTACAAAAAAATAATAGAATCCACGACGTTTTATTAATAAAACGTCACAGATTATAAAGACTTTTTGCGACGTTTAAAAAACTTCACAAAAAGTCCAAATGTTATGCGACGTTTTACCAATAAAACGTCATAAAATAATTATCATGACGTTTTGTTAAATAAAACGTCGCAAAAGACGTTGGCTTTTTTGTCTAATTAAAACATTTTAATCCCCGCGCGTTTCTTCCTTGGTTTCTTCTCTCTGTCTTCTTCCCACCCAAAATAGGTTTCTTCTCTCTACCTTCTTCACTCTGCCTTCTTCTCTTTAGTGTTCATTTTTGTCATCTCTTAATGGTTTATTA
>JANIHZ010132680.1:0-11835 GCA_027478365.1 Erythroxylum rufum
TTGTGATTGTTGATTTACTTGTGCGGAAAAATTAATTTTGGATAGCCTGCGAATTTATTGACGATTTAATTATTTCACTTATCAAGATTGAAAATTTCAGGTATGCTCGGTACCTAGAACATGTTTTGTCCACTTCCAGGGTGTTGGGTTTCTTTCTCTCCTCAACCTCAAGCACTTCAGAGAAAGATAAAGAAGAAGGGAGGGTCTTGGAGCTCATGAACTCCGATTTGCTTAGGGAGATAGATTCTTTAGTGGGCTTGCTTGAAGAGATATTTCAAAGACCCGATTGCCTGCATCTGCAGAACAAAAACTTGGTGGGTGAGATCACGAACATGGTGGGTGAAGACTACTTGTCTGCTATAAACGACATCTTGATTCGACTGCGCGAGTTTAATGAGAGACTCGGTTGCCTGAGTTTCGGCGACTCGGTCGAGTTAGCTTGTGTGTTGAAAAGATTGGAGAACTGCAAAGAGGATATAAGTGATTTATCCATTAGAAAGAGAGCACTTACAGAGAGCCTCTGGTGCTTGGCAAGTGAAATGAGGAGTAAAGTTGAAATGCTTAAAGGGTATAGAGAAGATTGCAAATTGTTGCTTACGTTTGTTGGAATTTAATTTGGAGAGAACTGAATTGAGGAAAACATAATACAGAGGATTGAAGAAATGGTTTAGATTTCGATTTTCCATTGTTCAAGACAAAACAGTACAATTACTTATATAATTCTAAAACAGAAAAAGTAGGAAGTAATTGTAAACGCAGCAAGAAGGATTGGAAAAGGCTTATTGTTTCTATTGATCCATGTACAATTTAAATACAATTTGCAATCTATACAAGATACACAAGAGAAAATCAAGGAAGTTTAAATTTGAATATACAACAATCAACTCAGTCAAGGAGGAAAATAAGCTTGACTAAGTCATAGCCGTAACATCCGTAACACCCCCCCGCAAACCGATGGGGGGAGACACCATCAGTTTGTCCTTCAATGCAAGAAATCGAGCCTTGGACAGAGGCTTAGTAAGTGCATCAGCAAGCTGATCAGTAGTAGGAATGAACGAGACGGTAAGAGCCTTCTTGCGTACCTGATCACGTACAAAGTGGAAGTCGAGTTCGAGATGCTTGGAACGTGAATGAAAAACTGGATTTGCAGCCAAGTAAGTAGCTGAAACATTGTCACACCAGATTCGAGGGGTAGCAGATGAGGGTCTATGAAGCTCACGCAGCAAGCATTGAAGCCAATAAACTTCGGACGCAGCCGAGGCAAGCGCACGATATTCTGAATCCGTGCTAGATCGAGCAACAGTGTTCTGCTTTTTCGAGCACCAAGAGACGATGTTTGTCCCATGGAAAATGACATAAGCCGAAGTGCTCTTACGGTCGGTTTTATCGCCTCCCCAATCAGCGTCAGAGTAAGCAATGAGGGAAGAAGAAGAAGAGGAGCACAGCACAAGACCATGATCAGGTGTGCCACGCAGGTACCGAAGTATGCGTTTGACAGCTTGCCAGTGATGGGTCGAGGGAGAGTGCATGAATTGAGCAGTTTTATTGACTGCCAAGCTTATGTCAGGCCGAGTTAACGCCAAGTATTGGAGAGTGCCCACGACTTGTCGATATAGTGTCGGATCCTCAAATGAAGGTCAGAGCAAAGTCGATAAATCGATTTGAGGAGCGGACGGTGTCGAGACTGACGAAGCTTCATGCATATTGACACGTTTTAATAGATCGGTAATGCACTTGGACTGAGAAAGATGAAGTCCATTTTGCAGCCACTTAACCTCGACACCAAGAAAGTAAGAGAGGGACCTCAAATCTTTGAGAGTAACAGACATACCAAGCTGATGAATAATCTGTTGTAGAAGCGAAGTAGTGGAGCCGGTCAGAATTAAATCATCCACATATACCAAGCAGTAGGCAGTGACATCACCAACAGAATAAATGAAAAGCAAATTATCCGCTTTCGATCCTCGAAATCCAATCTTCTGTAAGGCCATAGTAAGACAAAAATACCAAGCTCGAGGAGCTTGTTTTAAATCATACAGGGACTTTTTGAGAGAACACACATGTGTCGATTTGCAGTGATCAAGAAATCCTTGAGGTTGTTCCATAAAGACTGGCTCATCAATGGCCCCATGTAAGAAAGCATTGGAGACATCCAACTATCGAATAGGCCATTTCGAATTGACAGCAATGGACAACACAAGACGTACCGTAGCCGGTTTTATCACAGGACTGAAGGTCTCAATATAGTCGATGCCAGGACGCTGATGAAATCCTTTTGCAACAAGGTGGGCTTTGTATCGATCAACAGAGCCATCCGATTTCGTCTTGACACCATAAATCCACTTGCAACCGATCACATTAGTAGCTTGTGACCGAGGAACTAAATCCCAAGTGCCATTAGCCATCAAAGCATCAATTTCTTCGGACATAGCTCGTCGCCAAACTTCATGCTTAGCAACCTCTGTATAAGATGATGGAGCTGCTAATGGTGTTGCGACGGTGTGCAAGGCCTTAGGTTTAGAGTGACTGGTTTTGGAACGAATTAGCATAGGATGTTGATTTGCAATAGTAGGGGAATATGGGAAAGTAGCCGATAAATCAGAGACATCTTGGGTTGTCGTCAGTGGTATCGGTGGTGAAGATGGTGCTGGGGCAGCAAGGAGTGACGACGAACAAGATAGCGGCAAGAGGGGCTGCGATTCAGTGACTGTTGGTGACGGTATTTACTGCTCAACAGTCTCTGGGGGCTGATGTCTAGGTTGTGCAACAGTGGTTATAGGGGCTGGTGGTGGCGTAGTAGTGGATAGGCTAAGAGATAGGATCGTAGTCGTGGATAGTGGAGCACCAAGAATGGAGGATTGCCCCTCACTCTCCTTATCGTAGTCGTGGATGGTGGAGCATCAAGAATGGAGGATTGCCCCTCACTCTCCTTGAACAGGAAAACCTGTTCATCAAAAATTACATGACGGGAGTAAAAAATTTTGTTTGTAGACAAAGACAAGCACTTGTAACCCTTATGTAAGATGATATAGCCAAGAAAGACACACTTAGTGGAACGGGGCTCAAGTTTAGTCTTAGCATAAGGACGGAGCCGAGGATAACAACAACAACCAAACACACGAAGAAAATTGTAATCCGAGTTATGTTGAAAAATTATTTGGTACGGGCTTTTATGGTGAAGGGTTGGTGTAGGTAGTCGATTTATGGTGTAGACGGCAGCGGCAAAGGCATGATCCCAGTATTTTGGTGGAACGGAGGCATGGTGAAGGAGGGCTCGGCCAGTTTCAGTGATATGTCGATGTTTACATTCGGCACAGCCATTTTGTTCGGGTGTTTTGGGACAAGAGCTTCTTTGTATAATGGCATTGTCAGCTAAATATCGTTGGAGACCTTGAAATTCCCCATAAATTAGAACATATTAATTCTAAAGGTTGTTTAGCTTCATAATCAGAATCATTGAAAGGTAACTTATGAGACTTGCTAACACAACATGTCTCACATAATGAAGAAGATTTCTTTGAACTAACAGACAGTTTATTTGAAGATAAGACTTTATTGACAGTTTGAGTGCAAGCATGGCCTAGTCTAGCATGCCATGTTGACAACGAAATGGAGTGACAAGCTGGAGACGCCGGATCCGAAGCTAAGTAATAGAGGCCATCCTTAATGTATCCCTGATGAAGTGGCTCCTGTGTTTTGCGGTCCTTTATCACAAAACGATTAGAAAAGAATTCAATAGAAACATCATTAGTGCTCGTAAACTGACCAACAGAGAGCAAATTTGTGTTAGATTGAGGAACATGAAGAATATTGCGTAATGCGAAAGGACGAGCACTAAGAGTAATTGAATTTGAACCAACATGAGAGATTGGAAGTTGTTTACCATTAGTGAGAGTCACTTCATCAGTGCCGGAGTACTCAGAATGAATTCCTAGGTTTTCCAATTCAGAAGTCAAGTGATGGGTGGCACCAGTATCCATGATCCAAGGTTTGGTTTGGTTATTGGGAGAGGAGCTGTAGTGTGCCGCTGGTTTGGGACCGTAATCGGAATAATTTGGACTGGGACACTGCCTATTTGTATGTCCTCGACCATGGCAATTGAAGCAGGTGGGAGCATACGGCTCATTTGTGGAGGAGCCGGATCGACCACGTCCAGAATAGGAAGAGGAACCGGTACGATAGAAACCACGAACTCAACCCCGGTGGCCGCCATTAGTGCTTTGATGACCGGCAAAGTGAGCAACAGCCGGGGGAGTGAGAGCTTCACGAGCATTTTGCAATTGTAACTCTTCAGATGAAAGAAGACCAAATAGGTCATCAAAGGAGATCGAGACTAATTTTTCCTCGATATTGCGTGTAAAGGGTCTATAATCAGGGCCAAGGCCACGCAAAATGTGATCAATCAGATCATCCTCAGAAATAGCAGCATTAAGAGCAGCGAGTTGATCGAAAATTCGCTTCGCACGATCCATATAAGTGACAATGGAATCATTGTCGCGAGAGAGGGAATGCAAAGAATTCTTGAGAGTCCGGATTTAAGCACGTGAACTAGATGCGAACGTCGTCTGCAGCCTTGACCATGCGGCATGGGCAGTGGTGGTGCCGACGACCTGCGACAAAACAAACTCGGATAGAGAGCCTAGGATCCAGCTCAGCACCATTTGGTCCTTGAGAAACCATGTCTCATACGTTGGATTTGGGGCATTCTCGACAGTTTTGGGAGGAGGCTGGGTACCATCAACGTGATGGATCAATTTATGGCTGTAAAGTAATGGCATCATTTGAGTTTTCCACAGAAGATAGTTAGAAGCGGTGCGCGTAACAATGATTTGATTTGGCATGGTAGGGATGGAGGGAGAGGAGACAGGTGTGGTGGCCATTAAGTCGAGCAAGGAGGAAGAAGAAAGTGGGTGATTAAACCTCTTAATGGCAATCTGATACCATGTAAACGTAGCAAGAAGGATTGGAAAAGGCTTACTATTTCTATTGATCCATATACAATTTAAATACAATTTGCAATCTATACAAGATACACAAGAGAAAATCAAGGAAGTTTAAATTTGAAAATACAACAATCAACTCAGTCAAGGAGGAAAATAAGCTTGACTAAGTCATAGCCATAACATCCGTAACACATACCACCTGGTACCATTAAACTTGAGATTGCTCCAAACAATATATCAGCCTAGTTGAGCAATTTGAGAAGCAACCTGATGACTCTAACTTCCATCTAACTTTGTCTGCTTGTCTTCCTAAGTTGAATTTGGATAAAAATTAAACTGCGTTTGATATTTGATGTTGGAGTAGATAGTTATAGAGTAAGAACATTTAAACAAAAATAGGTGAGGAATTGATTCAGTTTCCATATTATAGAGGAAATATGATGGGTTCAAATTGGAATTGAACATATCTTTTGTTTAGAGTCTATTTTGTATAGCTAACCAGCATACTTTAAAGGCTTTAGAAACAATTGAATTTTTCCAAACTAGTTCAAACCAATTCACCTTATAGAAATGTGATCATATTTTGTCTAAAAGGGAGGCATTGGTAAATATTCCTAACTTATGGAGGTTCCAAATAGGAGAATCTAAATGTAAGGGTTCCAAAGGTAATTTGGGAGGTTGCTAGAGTTAAAGGATATACCTCTGAAAGGTAGATACCAGTTAAGACCTTGTATAATCTCTGAAACTAGTATTCTTTGAAGTCTATTTATAAGGGATTTTAGTTCATACCTTTAGGAAAGAGGGCTAATAGGAGACCATTTATCCATCTGAAACCATGTACCAAGCCCATTTCCAATGTGTATCCCTCATCCTTAGTATCTCTACTAAGGGCCAAGAATGTTCTCTGGTTTCTTTCATGCTCTAAAAGTTGTTATTTGCTAAGTAATAGGTATGTAACCATATGACCCATATATATTCTTTGTTATTTTTTAGTCTCTAAATCCATTTATCCAAAAGAACTTGATTCCTATTCATTAGGGATGTCAATACTAAATCTCCTTCTTAAATAGGAGAGCATACTTTCTCCAAATATAATTTGACTAAATAAGCATAATTGATATCACTTGACATAAGAAATTTCTTCAAGATCCTTTCTAGCTCTTTTATTAGTCTTTTAAGAAGCATCACATGTGAGCTCCAATATGTGTATAGGTTAGAAAGGATGTTCTTAGTTAGTTGTATACAACTAGTCAGTGATAGGAACTTGTTTTGTTAAGCCCTAACCTTTCTTTTTGTGTGGTCTATTAGCTTGTAACAATCTAAGAATTTAGTCATTTTATAAAAAAATTGGTGGAGCAAGATATACGAAGGGGAGCTCTTGTACATGCATAACTAATATCTGCTACAATAAAGCCATATTAGGAACACCATTAGAAATAATTAGTTTGCTTTTCTTAAAATTTATTTTCAATCTAGACATTGAGGATAACAATTCTAAGTAGTTAATGATGAATCTTAGAGATTGTATATTCATTCCATATAAGAACAATAGATCATCTACATAGGCTAAAGCAAAAAGATTTAAACTATCACATTTATGATGATATCTAAAATTCTTTACGCTGAGAATATGCTTGTGAGTAATCCTGATTAGTATTTTGATGGCAATGGTGAATAGGTAGGGAGATAATGGGTCTCATTACCTTATATCTCTAGCTCCTCTTAAAATTTGAGTGGGTTTACCATTTATCAGAGTATAGAAAGAAGTAATGGTGACGCAGGCCTTTATCCAGGATAAGAAAATGTTTGGAAAGTTAAACGCTTTGAGGCAATTTAGGATAAATTCCCACTTTATTAAATCAAAGGCCTTTTAAATGTCTATTTTAGAGAGCGACCTTTTATTTTTAGATTAGTGGAGTAATCATTAAGGTCAAAGTTGCATACTACTAGACATCCCTAGACCCTGCGTATCAGTATGACTTTCACTGGGTTGTTATTTTTTTTGTTCTATCAGTGGAATAATCCTTACAAAGCTCCTGAGCTAGTAAAAGGTTATGTCCAATTCTTCTTCCATTAATGAAGGCACATTGGCAAGGGCGTACAAAGGGGCAAGGCCACCCTTAATTCTATCTGTAAAGATCTTTGCAATAATCTTTTTCACCTGGATACAATATGAGATAGGGCAAAAATATTGAAGTGAAGAGGGATTGTCTATCTTAGGAATAAGGCATAGGTAGATTTTATTTAGCTCCATTAGCATTTTTTATTATTAAAAAATTATAATAGACAATCTACTACAATTCCCCTATGATATCCCAAATTTTCTTAAAGAAACAAGTGTTGAAACTACCAGGGCAAGGTGCCTTATACCTTAAAACTGAAGACAACTTTCCTGTTATCATTTTGAGTGATTAGCCTACTGAGGAGGGAGGATGATTCTTCTTGAAGGCCATCTCGAATATACTCCTTAATTATTAAGACAGTAAAGGGGGCTACAACTAAAGAGCCTAAATATAACATCCCATTACTTGTGGGAAGGTTAAAATGGAAAATGTGAGTGATTTATGAGAGGCTTAGAAATGTTTCTATATGCTCATGCATAATATGCCATGCGCATATACATGAATGGTGAACTTATCTACACATGAAAATAATTATACATGCATTCATGAATAATTCCGAGTATAATTGGATTGATTTGTGAATTTTTGAGAATTATAAATTTTTTTACATTGAAAATTTTACAAGTTAGTGGAATTGTGATATTGTTTAATTTTGGTGAATTTAGGAATAAATTTTGGAAAATTTAGAAAATAGGAAAAAGAAAATCAAATGAAGATTTGGAGATAGTTGGATTGTTAAAATGAAAGTTTAAGGGAGTTAGTTTCAAAAGAAACTAAGTTAGAGCTCAGGTATTAGGAAAGTGACAAGTGTCACTTAGGCTTTTTGTACTTTTGCTAAAAGTAGGTTACTGTTCTTTGAGAGTTGATAGGTTAAGTCATGTCTAAGTTCCTTTTTCATTATCATCTTCTTCAAATTTTCATCCTATACACAGAGTTTTCCATCAAACACCTTCTAGGAGTTTTCTATGCTTTTCCTTTCCTACCCCAAGCCCACTTTGCCATTTGTGACCTTTACCCTAAGAAAAACCAGAAGCTGGTCATTGTACTCAGTGAAGTACGTAAATTGTGTGGAGTATAGGGCTTGAAGATTTTGGAGTTTTCAGCAGGTAAGTAGTGAATAAATCCTTTAGAGTTGGGGATTTATGAAATAAATTTGATGAGTTACTATCATCTGCATGAAAAATTGCATTCACATGTTAGTTCATAACTATTGTGTTGTGGTGGATGAAAAATGTGGTTATAGTGTTAATTTAGTGTCTTGAAAGATTATGAGCGATTAGGTGTTGTAAAATAATGAAAGTTTGAAAATATGGAAAATGTTCACTGAGTATGCTTTATTCTTTTAGCTACAACGTTTTCTATAGTTGTTCAAACGAGATGATTCTTAATTTGGATTAAACTAGAGATATATGGCTACATTTCTTATGAAGATATTGAATTTCAATTCTATCTCTAAGAATCTCAAAATTTGTCATGAAGTTAAGAACTGGGTGCAGGACGTTAAGAGTTGATTGTAAAATTCGTGTTCTGACAGAAAATATGGATTAATCTAGATAGATTTAGGCAAAGTTGCCTTCTTGAGAGTTGTAGATCTTTCTTTTATCTTTCTAACGGCATATAGGATGAAAATTTTGGACATTTGAGCTAAAAGTTATGACCTTTATAAGTGGAGACATTCTAGCGATAAAAGTAAGACGATAAAAGTAAAACGATGGAAGTAAGACGATAGAAATAAAACGATAGAAGTAAGACGATAGAAGTAAGACGATAAAAGTAAGACGATAAAAGTAAGACAATGGAAGTAAGACGATAGAAGTAAGACAATAGAAGTAAGACGATAAAAGTAAGATGATAAAAGTAAGACGATGGAAGTAAGACGATGCAAAGTAAAACGAAACAAAAGTGAGACGATACAAAAGTTAGAAGATAGAATTGGTCTTCGAGGCCTTCATAAAAGTTGTAGATCTTGAAGTCCTCTTTCAATAGTCTAAAAACAAGATCAATCCGATATTGTTTTTGAAAGTTATGGAGGTTGCGCCAAAATAGGTTCATTCTGATTAAGGTCTTTTGACCATAACTTCTTCTCTAGACACCCAAATGACTTGATTCTTAACCATTGGACTTGTAAGACAGTGCTCTACATCTCTACAAAAAGTCACAGCCATATGAAATGAATTAAGAAATATGAGTGAAAAACATGGGACGGGTACAGTGAGTGTGATCTTATATAATATGAACTGGGGTTATTCCACTAAACATATTTCAATATTTTGATGATATCTTGATCTGTAGAACTCCAAATGAGATGATTTTTTATTTTTGGTAAACTAGAGACATGGAAAAACTTGGAATCTAATTCAGTCTCTAAGATGTTTAAATTTCATATGGAAATTGAGTATAGGGTACTGTCTCAGAATAAAAGCAGTTCAAAACTTTTTGGAGTATATTTTTTGACTCACTGAGCCAAATTGAGTGTGGAAAGATAAGAGATATAGGAACACTTGTCTAGAAGAAAGTTTGACCTAATTATCTCATTTTCACCTTCTGACTGAAGGTGAACAGTAGACTCGAAAGGGTGTTTTGGAAAATCTGAAAGTAAGCCAGTGAGTAATGAATTGTGATTTCAATGGTTCTAGTGAGGCATAAACCTGAGTATAAATTATACTTAGATGAGTTTTGAAATGAGATCGATTTTATGATGGGAATTTTCCCGGGATTATCATGAACATGCATTGTACATAATTCATTTCATACATATGCATTATTGAATACTTATGATTTTTCAAATTGTGATATTATGTATATTATTTATTATAGAGGAGCAACTGGAACGTCAACCTCCGGACGTTGCCGGATCTTCCAGGCATTTGCTTCGGGAGCAACTTGTGAGTAACCTAGATGGTCTTACTTAATTACGTGTTTGCCTAATTCATGTTTTGAATGATAAATGAATGTGCTTGATTGTGGATTCCGGACAAGAGGTCTGATGAGTGTGTAATGTGGATGAAAATATTGAAGTGTTGCTTGAATGTGAATGTGAAGACCTAAGTGTTGTATAATGTGATTGATTGTGGTACATGCATTCCATTCATGAATGCATAATCAGATAATGGCAGTTGTGACAAAAGTAGCCACCGATTAGAGCTTAAAGCTCAACGAGTAAAACTGAGCCTTGAGCTCAAAAGTGATTCAGAGCCTTAGGCTCAACGTTTAATGAGCTCTATATGGGACAATTTAGGTACTTGGTCACAACAATGTAATAATTGGAAAAATATCTCATGAGCATTTCATATGCATCTTGTCAAGTATGTTTGATTGATTGAAATGCAGAATTTCTTATGCTTAAGTAAAAATGTGTTACTCATGTGAATTGCAAAATTGTGAAATAACTGTGATATGAATTGATGTTTTGCATGAAGTGAGTGAACCATCGATGATGGTTACCTCATTGAGTTAGCAAAACTCACCAAAATTGGAACATTGTCTTTCTAAGATTGAGAGATGACTCTAGCTACTGAACAGGCTCTACCAGTCGTGTAAATTGTGATTGGCAAGAGAAGTCATGGCTTAAAGGTCAGTTAGCTAGGATTTTTGGGGCCATTAGTTAGATTGGACATGTTTTCCTCATTCATATAGTACTACTGTATTAGGTTTTTGATGATGTGCAAATGGGAAATGTTGAAAGACATAACGTAGACCTTTGATTTTGTGAAATGATATGAGGAAAAGTTGGTTTTAAAATATTGTGATTTTGCTGATGATGCTTTATATAAGTGAATTATGATACTATGCCATATAAAGTGAATGTAGTGATCGAACGTAGCTCGCCCTTAGCGTAGGATATGTACCGGAATGACCTCCGGGCGTCCCAGTATGTACCCTGCAGTAAGGGGGTGCTACATTCCATGCCAACACCGGTGGCTTCACCTGACTTCTCGAGACACTCTCCCACTAATGTAGAGCATCGCTTTGTAACAAACTCACAACATATTCCACCTTCTCGTCATCTTCACAATCCATCTGCTCTAATATCCGTTCTATCTTTCTCAACCATGTCTTAGCTTCCTCCAGATCAGTGGTCTTATAAAAGTCCACTGCCCCATACTTCCTCAGTTTGTCGAATTGCTTCCCCTTCTTAACTAGGGCTGGAGGAGAAGATTATGGCATCTGTCCCATAGCCTGGACAAACGCTTGAGTGAAGGCTTGGAACAATCTTGGATCCAAGGTAGGTGCTTGCTCCTACGGAATAGGTGACTCCTGAGTCTGTGATCGAGAGAGCCCACTGTTGTGCCCTACAGAAGCCTCAGTATCTCCTGGGCTCTAGGCTTATCTGTGCCCTCCTCTCTTAGTGGAGGGTCAGGTGCAACCGATCCTTGCACAACTCCTCATGTCCTTCTACGAGGTGGCATTTCACTCCTTCAACAGAAACACTAATGATTAGCTAACATTTTATTTTAATCCTATTTCCTACATGTATGTTGATATGCATGTCACTTAATGCAAAATTCAATTCACAATGCAATCAATTTATCACGTATCACAATAATGCATAGCGCAACATAATCTAAGCCTAGGACTCTTTAAAACCTAAGCTTTAATACCACAAGATGTTGTGCTCTATTCTTGAAGCCCAAGATGTTGGACCTCGTTCCCAGAGCCTAACTATCCAGAGTCAATAAGCGTGAGCGGGTTTGATTGAACCAGATTTATACTATAAATTAGGCCCATTTTCTTAAGCAATTATGCATTTGTTGACTCCTAATTCATGA
>JANIHZ010132730.1:0-11830 GCA_027478365.1 Erythroxylum rufum
TTGATAATTTATTATACACAAATATTATACAAAAATAATTGATAATTTGAAGCATTATATATAAGAAGTAAAATATCATTAATTTTTTTGAAAAATAAAATATCATTAAATTATACCAACAAAAAGAATATTCTTCGTATTCAAGATTTTAATTACAACCCTAAAAATTCTTATAGACAAAATAATAAATAAAGAGACCAGTTTACAACTTATAAATGCTGAGATTACAAAAAAATTATAACGTAACTAGGACGACTAACTAGGTTGGTTCATGTCGATGAGAGCAACTTCAGAGTTCAACTATCATATACAAAATATAAACCATGAGAATGATGAAAGCAATTTCAAGATCGGTAGAGTGCCTGAAATTATGCATAATTAAGCTAAAAAAAAGTCTTTATACACGAAACGAAAAAATTGGATGCATAGAGTTGTATCTTCGCGATATATTCGTGCTTTATCTTATCTTATGATCCTAAAGATCAATAACCCTTACTATAATCATTGGGTTCAAGAAACGAAATAATTGGATGCAGAGAGTTGTTTTCTTACATATTAAATATAGTTTCAAAACGCTTGGCATATGGGCTCCAATGATGTGGTGATAGAGCATTGGTTACCGGCGGAGGAGACTTTCAGTAAATCCTTAGCCAATTTCGCTATTCAACTCATGCCATGGAATAAGAAGTGTTTGACAATATCTTCCATCGTAAAAAACGTTTGCTTGCCCAACTGGAGGGTTTACAGAGGGCGATGCAGAACGACACATCGGACGAGCTTCTCGATTTAGAAGAACGTTTGAGCGGAGATCTTTTACAGGTGTTGTGTGAGGAGGAAATATACTGGCATCAACGAGCTAAATGTGAATGCATATCGAAGGGAGATCGTAACACCAAGTTTTATTACACCATCACTTTGGCCAAAAGGACGAAATCGAAAATAGATCAGCTCTTTGATGATATAGGAACTCTGGTGTTTGATACAGAGCAACTAAGACTCTTAGTGAGGAATTTTTTTGTCAAATTATATACTCTCGACCCTAGGATGATTCAACTGTTGCCGCATTCAGGCGGATTTCCCCAGCTCTCAGTGGAAAGGATTCACGAGTTTGCTAGTCCCATTCATGAAACTGAAATTAAGAAGACAGTTTTTTTCCATCAACCTAAACAAAGCCATGGGTATCGATGGATTCAATGCACTTTTCTTTCAAAAACAATGGGATAAGGTCGGGCCTATAGTGGTCGTTTTGGTCCAAGCCATTTTTCGTCTAGAACACTGGGAGCAAGAATTGAACCCAACGATTCTGGTCTTGATTCCTAAAATTCCCGCTCCTACCAATCTTACCCATTTTAGGCCCATCAGCCTCTACACGGTGCTGTATAAAGTTATCACCAAAGTAATTGTGAATCATTTGAAAGCTCACATGGCATACCTTGTTAAGGAGAATCAATGCAGTTTCATTCCTGGCAGACAGATTACTGATAACATTATCATCGCGCAGGAAGTGATCGACTCGATGTGAAAAAAGCAAGGTAAACAGGGATATCTTACTCTGAAGGTAGATCTAGAGAAAGCCTATGATAGGCTTAGTTGGGAATTTATTCAAAATACTTTAATGGATATTGGAATCCCTCATAACCTCACCAGCGTCATTATGTAGTGCGTGACGACGATGTCTCTTCAGGTAGCTTAGCAAGGTACTCTTACTGAACCTTTTCAACCTTCTTGCAGCATTAGACAGGGCGATCCGCTTTCGCCCTATCTTTTTGTGCTATGCATGGAATGACTAGGGCACCTTATTGATCAGGCCGTGCATCACAATCATTGGAAACCAATTAGATTAAGTCCCTTGGGACTCCCTTATCTCATTTATTTTTCACTGATGACTTGGTCCTTTTTGGTGAAGCGACGGAAGCCCAGACACAAGTCATCACAAGGACGCTGGAAACTTTTTGTAAAGTGTCAGGACAACGTATTAACTATACTAAAACTCGGATATTTTTCTCCAAGAATGTTTCTAACAATACAGCGCGTCGTTTTAGCCAGGCGATGCAGGTTAACTGAATAAACAACCTCGAAAAATATCTAGGAGTTCCTTTGACCCATGAATGTACTACACGAAATACCTATCAGTACATTCTGGATAAGGCCCAAAAGAAGCTGATTGGTTAGAAATCTAGGATGCTATCTTTAGCAGGTTGTGTTACACTAACCCAATCAGTGATCTCATCCTTGCCAATTTTCATGATACAAATGGTACTCCTTCCTCGCCATCTGTGTGACGATCTGGAAAAATTAATGTAGGATTTCATTTGGGGGTCACAAGACGGACAAAGGAAAATCCACCTTGTCAATTGGGATGAAGTGCGTCAACCAAAGAAAGTCAGGGGTCTAAGAATTAAGCGCATTAGATCAACAAACGACGCTCTCCTTACTAAGCTCGGATGGGACTTACTTACTTGGCCCATGGCCCTATGGGTCCAGATTCTGAGGGCAAAGTACCGATTGGATACTTATCATATTCCGCAGACTTTAGAGAGGAACGAAGCTTCAGTAACTTGGAGAGGGATTTCAACGACATGAAATTTTGTGCTTCAAGGAGCGAAATGGAAAATAGGCAATGGCCGACACATCCTTTTCTGGCTCGACAATTGGGTCGAAGATTGGGGTCCTCTCTAATTAGTGGCTCACACCACCATCCCTCAGAGCAAACTCAATGCTATAATCTCTGATTTTACTAATGAGAATGACAACTGGAATTGGAGTTTATTTTAAAATTATCTCCCTACCACAGTTTGTATGAGTATCGCGTCAACCCGTACTCACATAAACGACCAAGAGGATGATCAATTAGTCTAGGGACACACGAATCATCAGAGATTCACGGTAGTGTCTGCTTATGAGCTTATTGAGAATATCAACACGTACGTTTTCAACAAGTCTTGGGAGGAAATATGGAAATGGGCGGGACCACAGCGAATCAGGTCTTTTCTCTGGCTGGTGGTAAAGCAAAAATTGTTAACCAACAAACAACGTGTGACTCGCCATCTAACTATAGAGCATGATTGTCCCTTCTGTGGTCAGGAGGAATCAGCTCTATACACTTTACGAGACTGTACCCGGGTAAAATCGTTCTGGTATAAATTTCCATAAGCAATGATTGATGGGGACTTTTTTAGTCAGGATGAAGGAATCTGGCTCAGACACAATCTTCTACACACAGGGCAACTGAATCAAACGACGTGGGCTACTATTTTTGGAGTCGCTTGCTGGTTCTTATGGAAATGGAAAAATAACAGCATTTTTGAGCCAGGTTTTGTTTGGCCAATAGACGGTACTAAAATTGTCAAGGCTTATACTGATTGGATCATACGAGCTAGTGAGATGGAAACCCGGGTCTTCCACATATAGGGTCTACCTTTGGGTACTCTAGTAGGCTATAACAAACCCATAGAGGAGTGGGTCAAGCTTAATACGAATGGTGTGGTGAAAACAGGATGCAATATTGTATCCGCAGGCAGCGTTATTAGGACCTGCCAGGGGCACTGGTGTGTAGGCTTCCTACATAATCTGGAAGTAGGTGATCCTCTAATTGCCAAACTCTGGGGAGTGTATTCAAGACTCATACTGGCGTGGGAGTGGGGCTATCGCCGTGTGATAGTCGAAGTGGACTTGTTAGAAGTCATTAACATCCTGTCCTCATCCATGAACAATATGACTGATAATTATTTTTTTGTGACAGGTATCGGAGGATTGATATTTCGAGCATGGGATGTGCAGCTTAAGCATACACATCGAGAAGGGAATCAGTGTGCAGATAGATTGGCTAAACTAGCCTATTCAGCAGAATCGGGCCTACATATCCTCAAGAGCCTCCAATGACCATTCTGGTGGTCCTACACTGAGACATAAATGGAGTTCTGTACTGTAGAACCCTACATTCGTAGGGGGATAGGATTCACGACTTAGTCGCTTTTGTTTTCTTTTCCCTTGTAAAAAAAAAAGGAAATAGTTTTAATCCGTATCATTGAAAGGAAAAGATATACCTTCAAGCATTACATTCCTCGCGTCAAGAGGATCACTAGGAAGCAGGAAAACTTGTCAAAAGTAGGTTTGGAGCACATATTAGAGATAGGCTGATGAAAAAAGAAAAATATGGAGAAATACTTTAGAAAAACAAGAACGGGGAGTTAGGTTGAAATTCCCTTGCAAAATGAAGGATACAAATCAACATAGCATGCTGGATTAATAGGAGTTATAGGTCAATAAAAGACCTCAAACTATATCACCAACATTAGTTTGGAAATAACAGTTGAAGATGTACATGTTCTACGAGTCTGAGGAATTAACAATAAAATGATATTGCTAGCAGTTGAAGATGACTTCCATATACAAACCTTAAGCTTCTCCTCCAACACTTTGAGCTCATTGGACAAAGATTCAACTTCAAAAGCAATCATCTCAGCCAAATCTTCATCAATTGAATCCTCTTTAGCTAAGGCTGTCATAGAATTACCAGGAAGAGTGGGATAAAGCTCAGATGACCTTTTAGAACAAAGAAGCTATTACCTTTGTAGCCAAAATTAAAAGGTATTAACATTTTCTTGACAACACAAGTCTCCAACTTCTGCAATAGGTCATAATATTTACAAATGTCAGCTAGTACAATCATTCCAAATTATTTCGAGTCCTAAAGCATCACTTTTTGTTTTCTATCTTCTTAATTCTCAATGCAAAAGGAAGTTCTTTTCCATTTGTGAGATAAACTGTCTCTTAAGTTAGGTTTCGGTAGACTAATTATGCGAAACTAAAACACTCACATAAGTCTCTCTTGCTTTTTTTTAAACAACGAATATTTGGAAATGAAAAATCCTTTAATTTTTCACAAAATAATATTGAATATAAAGTTAGAAGACAGAATAATGGGAAAAAAAGATAAAGAGTCTAATATTTTAAGGGTAAAATATAATAGAATTAAGTTGTGCAAAAAGACAAATGAACAAAAAACTTGATAATCTTAAGTAAAAAAAACAATTTAATCTATTATTCATTATAAACTAAGAAAAAAAGAGGAAAATTTGATTAAGTTGTTCCTACCAAAAAGAAAATATCAGTATAAAAGGATTCTCATCACTCAATATTAAGCTCTGTAAGGACTTGACAAAAGATAATAACTCCTTTTATGTTTTGGGTTAAAAATTAGGATTCCTCTTTTACAAATTAGAACAATCAACGTGAACAAAGAAGGGACCAATTGCAACCAAACCAATCTTCCAAATTAGAACACTCAGAATCATATAAAATTCATTTAATCGATACGAAACCCCTGAATGGGACGATAATTGACTTCGAGTGGATATAACAACTCCTAGATATAACAATTATAAATCCAAGTAAAAGATAGACATTAAGTCCCAAAGAACTATAATTGACAAGAATATCTACATCATGTTGTGGAATTTAGAAGACCTGTACGACACAAGTAATGAAAAGAAGAAGTAAAGGAGATGAAGCTGACAACGGCATTAAATTTCAGCTTGTATTTCAAGAGGGACAAGATTAATTTTACGATGAGAAGTGACTAAAATTGCTTTGTACTTTATTCATCATCGAAAGTGCTTTATATAGACTTTCTTACATCTAACCAAGCTAAAAATACTCAGACTAAAAACTATGAACATGATTAAAAAACATAGTAACTAAATCTAACATACAAAGATTAAAAAATAGAGCAAATACCTTGTTTATGTTAATGTCATTATAAAAAAAAAACATACTGATGGTGTTTGATCTGTTGGCAAAATAAGCCAAAGGGAAACGAAACATTGAGCAGAGGATTAACCTTGTGCAGATGTAAGCTCCTGTCTTCGACTTCCAATACAATGTCGCTTGGCAATCCTATGGCATAAAACCTGCAAGAACCATAAACGTAAAAATATTCCATTCCTGTTTTGAGAAAACAACTAAATTGGTGATGGTGTAGAATCATACCAAGCTTGTCCCTTAGATCTGGGTTTTTCATGTGGCATTTTCAATGCTTTATTGAATTAAATAGTAAACTAGATTCATGTGATTGGAAGGAAAGGTGGTTGGTATTGAAAGTAGAGATTGAACCCAAGTATATTTGGCAAGCTTGAGAATCGTCAATCCAAAACTGGACAAGATAAAAAGCTTAAACAAGTATTTGCAAACTTGTTACTCTTTGATTGTTGAAAGCATGCAATATGGGCTATCAAAGCAACATGTGATTGTTGAAAGGAATCATCTCAAAAGGGAAGGTTGAGTAAACCTCAAAGACTGACAAAGGAGAGTTACCTTCTTACCTCTGATCCATAAATTTAGGCGCAAATTCAACATTATAGATCAAGGAAACAGTTACAAGAGCGGAGCCAAGGAAGAACCAGACATAAACTACCTAGATACTCAACGAATTGATCACCTAGAAATGCTTTGTGTTCAACTATTGTCCATCTTAGCCTCAGTTCTATCCTGCACAAAAAGCAAACTAGCTGTTGATGTATGTTAGAAGGAACATTGGGTAGATTGAGTTGAATGCTAGGAGAGTTTCAATTTGATAAATAAAACGTAAATAATCACTTTGTTATTTCTTTCATTCACGTTCCCATATCTCTACAAATAGTAGTTTTAAAAATCTAAACCAAGCCAGTTGATTCGATCACAAAAACTAAGAATTAGATCACAAAAACTAAGAATTAGTTAACTTCTTTATTCGATTTACTAAAATAATTTATATGTATAGTCAATTAGCTAATAAATTAGTCAATTTTCTAAATCAATATTGATGAGACATCATAACACACAAAACCATGTTAAAAACGAACAAAAATTCATGCCCAGAGTTGTCACAATTCCATTTTGAATAAAATTCACATTTTAGGTTTTTATTTCGAATAAAAATTTTATTTTAGAGTTCTATTTCTAGTAAACTTATGTTAAAGTGTTTTTTTTTTCCATGATAAATAGATGTAGGATGGCATAACTTATTAACTTTCACTATCTTTATTATTTTTATTAACCAATTTGATCTCTTTTGAGGTTTTCTTCAAACCTTAAATCGTATTTGGTGTGTTTCCCATTATTGTATTAGAATAAGTTACTTCCACATTGTGTCAAGTAGTATTAGAGCTTTGAAAACTCAAATCTTGTTCTTATAACAATAGTCAACAACACCAACGATGAAATTCGTAGGTTCCCAAAATTTGCAATTGAAGAACAAAAAGAGTTAAATTGTAATATGGAACGATGGCTAGTAGAGATAAGGGATTAGTTGCAATTGTTGTTGCAAGGAGATAATGGTAGGAGAATTAGGGATCAAGTTGATATGGAAGATGGCCCTGTAAAATTTCCTTAAATTGAAAATCCTACATTATAGTATTATAATAATATTTTAGTAACCTAATGGGCTTTAGTTTAGGCTCAAGCAATTCTATAAGATCCATTTAGGTTTAATCCAATTCTAACAAAGTAATATGCTCAATCTAAGATTAATGGCTTGAGTTTAGGCTCAAGCAATTCTATAAGATCCATTTAGGTTTAATCCAATTCTAACAAAGTAATAATGGCTTAAGTTTGGGCTCAAGAAATTCTACAAAGTCTATTTAAGTTTAATCTAAGTCTAAAAAACTAATATGCTCAGCCTAAACTTGATAAGTTTTGACTATGATTTTGGGAATGATTTAATTTATACACTTAATGAACTCCAACTTAAGTATATTCAACCATGGTTACCCTCCAAGTTTATTTACTAAATTTTATCATAATTGATTCCTCATATTCATAGTCGTTTTGTGATATGTTATAGTCTTACAATATGATTACATCAACTTGGTGGTATAACTAATTATTTGAGGGTGTACCATCTCAAATTAATAGAACATTATATTCAAATTACTAAAAATCATATCCAATATATAAAATACAAAAATTGAAAGTATAAGTTAAATTTTATTCTTGTCTTTTATTTAATTTTTAATTTAGTGCTGTATCTTACATATTTATTGGTTTATCTCATCCAATAATACTAAAAAATAAAAAAGCTTGAAGTAAACCACTTGTTAATATAGGAATTACGTAAAGTATATAAAATACAAAAGAAGGGGGGTTGAATTTTGTAATCTTTTCGAAATTATTAATCTTTTGAGATTTCTTGAATATCTTTACATCTATCAGATCAATACCAAGGATACTTTACTAAAGTTGATAAGTATTGGAATTGCAAGTAATTTTATCTACTCGTCTAACAACAAGAAAACTAAAGTATAAGGGTTAGAGAATAGATGTAGCGATTTTATGCTGTTTCACCCCAACCTTGGGTTACGTCTAGTTCTCAGAGTTTGTCTGAGATTTCACTATACTCTTCAATTTTACAAGTATTCTTTCTGCCCTTCTAGAGCCTCTTTAGGTCCCTTTCACAAAGTATTCTTTCTGCTATCTTAATCTCTCCTGGCTCTCACCTTTTCTTTCTCTCTCGAAGAAAGATATTTTGAGCTTTACGTTACAATAGTATTCGTTCTCTTGTTTCCCACTTTAAATACATAATTTTTCTAAGTATTGTGCAATCAGAATTTTTTCTTGTAAAAACGTTATTTTAGTCTTCGACTAGGACTAGTATTTATAACCAAAGTCTCCATCTGTCTTCTTAAGAAACTGCTTCTTTAATCTTCTAGAAACCATTATTTAGTTGAGTCCTGTAATTGACTTCAACTAACTAACTGTCTGACATTCTAGAGTATCTTCTTTTTTGTATCGTCTAATATTGTCGCTTTGTTTGGTATTGTGTTTCATCTGTTATTTGTGCTTCGTCTGTTGTTTGCGCTTCATCTGTTATTTGCACTTCGTCTGTTTTTTGCGCTTCATCTGTTTTTTGTGCTTCGTTTGTTATTTGCGCTTCGTCTATTATTAGCGCTTTGTCTGTTGTTTACGCTTCGTCTGTTATTTGCGCCTTGTTTGTTATTTGCGCTTCGTCTGTTGTTTGCACTTTGTTTGTGATGACATGTATTGTCTATTGCTGACGTATCGTTTGGGATGACTAAGTGTTACTTATATTTTTCTGCGCACTTAACAAACTTATCAAAACAATTCATACATTTCCAAAATTATTATTATTTGATTGTCACCAAAATTAATAAAAGTGAAGTCTTCTTGACTTAACAATCTTCCCCTTTTTAACGAGACAAAAATATAAGAAATACAAATGCATATATGATATACGAAGGTACAAACTTTTTCTATCTTCTCTTCTTGTTCTCGTCATATTCTTTCTATCTTCTTCTCCCCCTATTTGTTATTAATCAAAAAATTCAATGAAGACGTTTCATAATTTCAGAAACATATGTTGCATGTTAGTGCGGATCGTCTTGAGGTCTTGTTCAATAGTAACCCATATAAATGCTACTTCCTCATGAAGATCACCGACTAAGTCACTCAGGTCATCAGCTTTAGTATGAATTTCCTTAATTTCTTTTGCTAAGGCTTCCTAGATTTCCTTCTGTTTGTGACTGGCTTCCGTCCAATTCATGAAATGCTTCAAGAACTCCGAATTAACAATAGGAACTTGTTGTATTTCACTAGGTGGATGGAGGTTTTTAACAACAGATGGTTCTGAAGGTAAAATGTCTAAATCTATGATTTTGATTTTGGGAGGTCTGAAGGTTTGTTTTCCTTATAGGAGATCAAGATCATCAGGTCTAGCTAGTTTAGGAACTGGTTGCCCAAGAAGGTGTAACACTTCTTTAACTGACGGTATGAAACTTAAAGGTCTGAAATGCATGATTAAATGCATAACGGTCTCTAAGTTGAAATTGATACCTTCAACCATGATAGCTCTGTACCATCCTTTTGTCACTTTTCCAACTACCTTGAAGTTTACATCTATGGTGGAAACTCCAAATTGACTTCCTGATGTTTTTGAAATGTGATGTGAAACATAGGTACCTCCAGGTTGAGCTGCATTGCATGCATCATCTATATTCTGCATAGCTACTTGAATATGCTCTTCTGAAAGATCATCTTAATTTCCTTCAGGAAACATCTTCTTTTTCCCTTTTTCTTCATTTCGCACGAGGTTTGAACATCTCAGTTGTATATCTGGCATAATTTTTATCGATGTTCTACTTGTAATTGGATAAATTATATATCGATCCTTTGACAACTTCATTGGATATGGTTTTGTCTTTTCATCTTGCAGAATACCATATAGTCTTCTTTCTTCATGATTTAAAAGATGTACGGATTGATCGTTGATCAGTATAGGTTCGACTTGTACCTTGACTAACTTTTTCGAAGGTTCTCTAATAATAACTGAGCTTCTGCTTCGAACAGGTACTGATTCTTCTATAATCTTCATTATCAAATCCTTTTTGTTGATTAGTTGAGAAGGATCATAAGATTCCAATTGGTGTTCAACTGTCTTTGTCTTCTGTTGAACATTAGATGAAGAAACCTTTTTCACACTGGGCTTCTACTTCTTTTGTTCTTCTACTGGTTTAGAAGAAAGTTGTTGTTCAGGCTTCTTCTTCTCAAATACTAACTTTCTCTTTATCTCTGTCTCTTTAGATGATTTTACTGATTGACTTTGCAAAATTGAGACAATTGATCTAGTAGCCTGATGTGTTTTCTCTGGTTTTTCAAAATCTTCACCAAGAGTCAGAGCTTTTTGTTTCTTTTGTTCTTGCTGACGTAAGGTCAATAATCTTCGTGACCTTCTTGACTGTTTAGATTTTTCTGATTGAAGTGTCTCTGCCTTTCTCTTTAATGACACTTGTTGTGTTGATTTTTTAACTCGGCTTTCCTCTTTCTGTGAAATCTTCTTAGCTTTTATTGGTACATCAAACGATTTCTCAATCTTTTCTTCTGTTGATGTTCTTCCTGTCGGTCGAGGTTTTGTTTTTCTTGTAGGTGTAACATGTTCACTCATGCTCCGTCTTACTATATGCTCCCCCTCACATCTTGCTTTCGGTGTAGAACCTGTATCCGCCTCGTCTTTAAACTTTAATCATATTTTGTGAATAGTGGTGGCATTAATAATGCCTTTCACATCCATCGTCATCCTTAAAGAAATTTTTCCAACCAACTGCTTTAATTTTTGGTTCAATGTCCATATGATTTTTTGTTACTATTTACTTGAAAAATTAAGATTTTTATCTTCTTCTAGTGTGAATCATCTGGGTCATGATGTGTCAGACGAATGGGCATTCAACATTACCATATTCAAGTTCCGTCTGATTTCTTTGAATCTATCTTCACATAAAGGTTTAGTGAAGATATCCGTCCATTGTTGATTTGTCTTAACAAATTGTAGACTAATGATTCTTCTCTGTATATAGTCTCGTAGAAAATGATGTCTAACTTCAATATGCTTTGCCCTCGAGTGTTGTATTGGATTCTTGATAGATTGATAACACTTGTGTTATCACAGAAGATTGGAATTTGTTCTTCTTGTATGGAGTAATCTTGTAGCTGATACTTAATCCATAATGTCTGTGAACAACAACTTGCAGCTGACATATATTCAGCCTCTGCAGTAGATAGAGCAATTGAACTTTTCCTTTTGCTTGACCAAGAAACTAGATTATTACCAAGAAAGTGACATCCTCCACTTGTACTCTTCCTATCAATCCTATCTCCAGTGTAATCAGCATCACAGTAGCCAATTAACCTGAAATCTTTACCTTTCTCATACATTGAACAAAGATTATTAGAACCTGACAAATATCTCAATATTCTTTTAACAGCAATATAATGAGATTCTCTAGGATCTGCTTGAAATCTTGCACACAAACAAACACTAAACAATATATCAGGTCTGCTT